>JASDQU010254585.1:0-16066 GCA_032191745.1 Picea mariana | reverse complement strand
TAACACCCTGTTTCCCCCAGTCTGTAAAAATAATTATATTGGCCAAGAACTATGGCAAACTCAAAGATGTGAATTTTTTATTTGATGGACCTTTGTATAAAAGGTCGATGAATGTAAATTATGTTATGAATATGTGTTGCGGGACTGTTGGGGAGGGGATGTGCTAAAAGAGACCATGATGGATAATGAGAGGTGGTGGAAGGGACCTGGAATGGCTGCGTTAACTTCCACCGAACCAATATCGTACTGGTTTTTACTTGCTCAAAGACCAAGAGCAACTCTCTGACCCTGGAATGAATTACCCATCAGGATGGTAGGTGGGGAGGCTCCTTAAGAGTTAATGAGGAGATGGGGGCAAACCGCCCATCCGTAGAAACTCTCAGACCTAACCACGGACGGGGGAATTCACGCCACACACAATCTTGCAAAAAAGGAAAGAAAGGAAGTGTGGGGAACAGGAAGAGAGAACATGCGTGATAGGGATCGTGGAAGAGAACCGGGAGAAACTCTGGAAATATAGGGAGTTCTCAATAGAGGAGGAGGAGAGTAACCTTCGTCCTTAACTTCTGTTGAGCTGGAAGTAGGAGACTGAATCTCAAGCATTGTGGTCTAGCTTGGGGGTGGCCAATGGTAAATCCGTTTGGAGTCACTGATCCTACGGTTGGGTGGAAACGAGCACCCCTCTCAGCAGTCGTGTCACGCCTGGTGTTTTTTTATAAGTGCTTATGCCTTGTATTTTGAATTGAATATCCTGGATGAATGCTCATGTTTATACGCTCGTAAATGGTTTCTGTATAGAAGTGATTGCCTTGTGTTTTGATTGGGAATAATGGATGCATGCCTATACTTATATATGACCATAATCGATTTATGTATAGAATGAATAAGTTTAGAATACGAGTCCGTTCTCTTGAGAATTGTCCCATCTACTTGAATCACGCTCTGTCCGGGTTTAATTTCCTGAAGGCACCTTTTTCCTGGGAGTTTCCTCACATTTCAGAGTTGGAGTGAGTTCCTTGAAAAGACTACCGTTATAGCAAACCCATGAGTTTACTTTACCCCGGTCACAGAGTTCATAGCTCGGCGAATTAGGAAGGCATCTCAATTAGGTCACCAAGCCTGGGGATAATTACCCAAGAATCACTTGATGGTCCGGATGACCTGGGTCTGGAAACCTTGTATAAGAAAGAGTAGTTCTCTCAAGTTTCAAAATTGTGGGAGATTGAAGCCTCGAGAGGTTGAATCTCGTGAATCAAACTCAGAAAGGATAGCGAGTCCCATTTATCGAAATAGAATACCCCATCGTTTGGTAGATGAACGGTCAGAATCCTTTCGGAAATACCCCAGATTTGTCAAGACCGATAGATCTAGAGGAGGAGCACGGGCGTTAATACCTCGACCCCTTCAGCCTTCGCAAGTAGAGATGGGATCCAGGACCATAGATCCAAGGATCTATCAGAGCTCTATTGACCGTTGATCTTAACCCTTGCATAGGCAGGAGAGTGGACTCGACAAAGTCCCGAAAGTCCCGAAGTATTCAGAACCATCCATCGACACAGGACACATGGCAGTTGGGTAGCATTTCGCTAACTCGCGACTTAGAGTGGTCAAAGGGTAAGACTGCACAAACTCATGATTCACGAAATCATGATGTGATCGTGGTCGTTGATCCATGAGTGATCTGGACCATCGGTTTAGTGTGAATAACTTTCGGCATTTCGGCATTCGGGAAACCAGAGGGCAAGACCCCTCGTCTTCACAAGTCGCTAAATCCCGGTATACGAAACCCCGACGCGCTTTTTGGATCAGCTGGTTTAGTGTGAGTAAGTTTCGGTGTTTTGACATCTGTGAAACCAGAGGGAAGGACCCATCGTCTTTGCAAGTCGCGAAATCCAGGTATACGAAACCCCGACGCGCTCTGTGGATGAGCCAGTTTAGTGTGAATAAGTTTCGACATTTCGGCATCCGGGAAACCAGAGGGCAAGACCCCTCGTCTTCGCAAGTCGCGAAATCCTGGTATACAAAACCCCGATGTGCTCTGTGTATGAGCCGATTTAGTGTGAATAAGTTTTGGCGTTTTGACATCTGGGAAACCAGAGGGCAAGACCCCTCGTCTTCGCAAGTCGCGAAATCCTGATATACGAAACCCTGACGCACTCTGTGGATGAGCCCTAGGTCACAGGACAGGGTCATGTGGTAGAAGGAGGAGGTAGGCGCTAGTAGTTAATCAAGGGTCTAAATTCAAGAATCGACATTTCAGGTCCTGAAAGAAACTGGACCGTCCATTTGTAGGGGACGCATGGTGAAGATCTAAAGCCGTCGGGGTTCTGGAGATCGGGGAAATAGGAGTGAAGACCCTGCCAAAATCTTGAAAGGTAGAATGCTGTGATTTAATCCGGGTCGTTGATCAAGTCGACAATCTAAACCATAGATCTGGATGATACGAGGCTTTCGGGTTTCGGGGATTGAAGGAACAAGGGTTCCTTGCAACAGGAATCTCAAAAGTCGAGTTCCAGTAGCGCCATTTGGTGTTAGCGTGTGTTCACTGAGGTGGTCACCTGGAGTAGAAAAAAGGGGATCCAAGGAGCTCGTTAGCCCCATTTCGGGTTTCGGCATTTCAAGGGATAGGGAGTCGGGGAGAGCTCGCACACAAAAATCCTGAAACGCGAAAGCTGGAAGCACCTTTTTGGTAAGGCCAGTGGTCATAGCCAACGATCACATGGAGGAGGGTAAGGGAAGGGATGGTTTGTGCTAGGCCCCATAGAAATTTGGGGATTCTGTCCCTCGAAGAAAAGATGAAAAAAACCTAGGTTGTCATAGTGGGTATGTGACAATTCAGTAAAGACCTTGGCCTGCACTTCTGCTCGGTGGAATTCCTCTTGATGCGCGTAGCTCATTTGGCTGGTCTTCTCTTGCCAACTCTGTCAATCTAACCCTGGTCCCGATTCAGTGTTGCAGTGGCAACTACTAGCTCATCATGTGTCATGGCCTTCTCGTAAGTTTCTCCACAAGTCACTCTTGGTTCCTGCAATGCCCAGATGCATGTGTGCTACCCCCCACCTCGGGAGGGGAGGTTGTGGAGGCAAAGCGTCTAGTGCCCATTCTCAGCATGTTGTGGTCAGTCGGGAAGGGTATAATCGTTCGGTCCTAAGCTCTATTTAGAAAATGTTGGATGACTGGGAGGAGGGAATGACCTTGGCCTGCGCTTCTACTCGATGGAATTCCTCTTGATGCATAGAGCTCCTATGGCTAGTCTTCTCTTGCCAACTCTTTCAGTCTAAACCTGCTCTCGATTCAGTTTTGCAGTGATAGCTACTAGCTCAACAGGTGTCATGGCATTCTCTTAAGCTTTTCCACAAGTCACTCTTGGTTCCTGCAATGCCCATAGGCATGCGTGCTACCCCTTACCTAGGGAGGGGAGGTCATGGAGGCAAAGCGACTGGTGTCCATTCTCAGCCTGTCGTGGTCAGCGGGAAGGCTATGATCATTCGGTCCCAAGCTCTATTTGAAAAATGTTGGATGACTGGGAGGAGGAAATGACTAGCTTCCATCCCGCAACCCAACGCACCCAAAGACGTCAAAGAAGCTATTGGATGGTAAAAAAACTTTTGGCACGCTCCCTTCTTAGGCTTCCTGGTGTGTTTGTTCAAAGTCCCTCCAACTCACCAAGTTCTCCTAGATCCCACTCACTTTCCTCGGATGGCCAACACAACAGCCCGACCCCTTTAGATACTAATTAAAGGCAAACAACAGAGGCTCAACTAGTCAGGCAGGGTGCACAGGCGGGTGAAGTCCAAAATTTCCCCCCCATGCAGAAAGTCCAGCACAATGATTTGCCACCCCCATCCTCCTTCACTAAATGTACGAGACTACCCACCAAGGAAGTGCAATCCAGCTCCTCCAATGACAACGACTTCGTTGGCTGCCTAATGGTAGAAGAAATACACCCTGGAGGTCTTCCTGCTTAATTTTCTTTCTCTTGTCAGTTTTCAGGTCTCTTACATTTTGTTTAGTCCCAGTTTTTATGACATGTCAAACATTGCAAAGACTTGTGGTTTCTTTGGAGAGCCCGATTTCCCTCTATGGATAGGCCAGTTTTCCAAGTTTTGATTGCCTAGTTTCCAGTAAGGGCAAGCTTAGTCTTTAGAACTACTAGTCTATCTATATGGATGTCTCTTTCTCAGTCCACCCTAGATCTCTTCATTGTACTATTATTGTATTTTTAATGGGATAGATCAGAAATTAAAAAAAAAAAACTATAAATAAGTCTTTAAATAATCGATAGAGTGAGATAGAGATGAGGTGATGTAACGATAATGATCAGAAGCCCTCTAAAATTTGAATACCATCAATGAATACGAGGCAAGGTAGAATGAACGACCTACGAATTTATCGAAGAAAAGTTTTTAATTTCTATCTTCCAACCATAGTCTCTTACTAGTGTGATGTCCATGTAATGTGCAAAGGAATATTAGACATGTGGTTATCGATTTGGCAGAGTGGTCTGAGGCACCAAATTTATGTTGTGGTCGGAAAGAGCGTAGGATTAAATCCCAAAGTTATCGATTAATAATTAGTTATTTTAAAAATACTCGCTAATTATTTAGAGTGCAACAACCAGGGTCAGAGACATTAAATAATCAGATTATTTAAAAAAAAAATTAGATTATTTTAATAAAACTTATAAAAGCATGGTGTTGGGATTCTAAGCTGAGGGATTAGTCTTTTGGTTTTTTCATATTGATGTGTAAGCAGATTTAAATTTGCATAAAAAAAGTATTTGAACCCAACACCAGTTGTTAATTACTTGAATACAAATTTGTATAACAGTGCATACAACACTGTAAATTCACATCCCAACGTTCTATGTAAATCCTCCATGAAATTAGGAACTATGGCCTCTACGCTTATATATCGCAAAAGCAACTGAACTCCCCCAAAGCGTGGTTAGCATTAGGGCACAGTTAATGAGTGGATATGCATTTTCATTATCCACTTTTAAACATGATTCATAGAATAGAGAAATGAAGAGCAACCATATCACAAATTACACAACATATGATAGTTTGTATTACACAATTATACTTGAATGCATTAGGTATATATAGTTGGAGTGAGATCCAACTGATTCCAGTTTTAGAGGGATAGGTTGAGAGAATCTCTCAATATCCTCCAACAACCCAAACCAATCCCCAAACTCTAGTATGCATCATTAATGAAGCATTATCTCTAACATCATAACCATTCTAAGTGGTCCCATATGTCTTGACTACGACTAAGTGTGAGAGACTTGTGATGAGCCTATGGATTCCTTGTTTTTCATGATCCTTTCTTGACTATTCTAACTTCTTTAAGCACCCAAATATCCATTTCCATACCTGAAATATTGTCATAATTATCCATTATTAGTCATTTTTGTTTATCTAGTATTTGCTTGAGAATTGATATGTTTAGCATGAGGAATTATGTTCTTCTATTGAATGTGACTCTAGCATCTTGTGGATTGTTGCTAGTGAGTTTTTCTTACTAATTATGTATACATGTGATGTAGAATTCACAACAATCTCAAAGAATGGATTGGTGCTATGGAATGCAAAGACAAGAATTATTACATAATCCTGCAATACAACATTATTGTAATGTGCCTCTCAACGGTAATCATGATGGGAATAGTTCTAAGCAGCGATGCAACCAGTCAATCAATTATAAAACTCAAATCAATTGGCCACCTCTTAGATGCTTCATAATGGCAAGAAACCACAAATGCTGCATTGATTTGTAGGAATTCTATTGGAGAGAACCCCAAATTAATTTATGTAGCTAAAAGATAGGACCAATTTTCTTTCATTAGCATTGCAATTTCAAATTCCTCAACTAATGTGAGAATAGATTTCTTATTTCCATTGGCTTCTCATTTGCTTGTTAGGAATAGAATTTTTGTTCATAGGATTCAATCCCTTGCTTGCTTTAGAGTAAGGGCTTACCCTGACGCTGCATCTGATGGTTGAATCCCCTATGTCCATAAATTAGATTGTTTTTTTTTTAAATATTTGTAGTTTTCTTTCACTATTTTGTTGTATGTTCAATGTTATTTTTATTTTATTCTGCAGTTGCATATGTTCATGAATCTAAGGATTCTTCAGCTACATGTTCCATGGTGGTGATTAATTGAGGAACCTACGAGAGTGATTAAGATCCTCTTGTGTCATTGCTCATCCTGTGGTCCACTATCTACATTTCTTCCAAGGGATTCTCTCAATTCAAACTTCCTTCTTGCTTTTTTTTTCTAGTTGATAGGATTTTGGTGTTTTTTTCAATCTTGTTTATTTCCTCTTTTGGCTTTATTCATCGATTGTATACTCTCTTTGTCTATCCGTATACTACATTTTTTTTATTCCCTGACCTCTCTCAAAGATTTTTCTTTCATTTTGGCTTTCTCCTTTCTTTATGGACTTTCCTAATCACAACTATTATGTTCAAGGCATCTCATAGACGTTTATCCCTCCAATCACAGGCCTTGATGTCTACTCCAATTGAAAGACGATGGAATTTTTACGCCGAAAAGACATACACCTATTGACAATGAGCACAATTAATCACCTTTTAATCTACAATTCTAATCTGATGGCTAACAATTGAATATGTTGGCATATTCTTAGTCGTCCTCCCAAATCAATGAATGTGATTTCCTCTTCATAACTTCCTTGTATTTTTTAATGCATCTGTTAACCTGTTTACCTTTTAACATTTACCTAATCATATTAAGAAATCACTGTAGCACTATATGATTGCCATGTTTAAATGATTAAACTTTGGATTTAACACGATGGCTGTAGACGTTCATTTTCTGTCTGCACCTTTCGACGTTCACCAGCCACGATTTTGAGTGGTTGTGCTAGTCTATTTTCATTCTTGAAATTTTCTTAGCAAATAAACCCAAGGTTCAAAATCTTTGATAATGTCGGCACTCACTAAGGTATTTGGTGGGGTTAGTTTTTCAACTATGCCTGACTCTTTTCTCAATAAGGACATTAATTAATTATGTTAAAGAGGGACCCAGATATCTATATATATGGTATTTGTGTTGAAGGAATTGTAATTCCCTAGATCTGATCCTGTTTGACAAACAGCTCGCTGTGACATGAAAATATAACAGGCATAAGAAACCCAAGTAGCGCCAAGGACACAGGATAATTAAAAAAAATTCGACTTCCGACCTGCCGGATTCGAACCAGCGACCTAAGGATGGCTTTCAAGGAATTCCCCTACTACAGTCCTCCGCTCTACCAACTGAGCTAAGGTCGGACTTAAATGACTTTTTGAATCACAACATTTTGTCATATAAATAGTTCTTGAAATAGCTGACAGAGCGAGATAGAGATAAGGAGAAGTAATGATAATGATGAAATATCTGGAGCTGTGCTTAGACGCCCGGTGAACTCTTTGAGTCTCATTCTCTCTCTCACTAAAGAAATCTATCTCCATAGTTCTCAAAATACAGGATGGAATTGTTTTTGATAGTTTGGCTGAGTGGTTCAAGGCCCCAGATTTAGCCTCTGGCCACCGAAAGGGCGTGGGTTCAAATCCTACAATCATCATAATGATCCAACCTCTTAAACAGAGTTGTTTTGAGTGCAGAGAAGTCCGCTTATTAACATATATGTGGCAGAAGGGGTTATATCCGCTTTTAGTGACCACTGTGCTAAAAGAAATGATGGTTGAGAAAGAATTAATGAAAATAATCAATAAGCTTATTGAGAGTATACCCTTAAAAATAATTTAAAAATACTAATTAACCATGGAAGAAAGGAGGTCAATCAATAATTATAATATTAAATATTATTTAATAATGTTGCGTTTGGATAAGTAAACATGAAAGAGGACATAAAGTGCCAATTAATAAACATCATCATGTATTATAATATTATCAGTTCTAATAATAGAATATAATAGGTTGTTATAATGATGTATTATTATAATATGATAGGAGAAGGATAAGATTTTAGGATAAACAGGAAAATGGGAGAGTAGATTGATAAAATCATAAATAAAAAATAATATATCATGGATAAAAAGAAAGAAGATATAGCGGGATTAAATTAGAATATAGTGTATTATTATAAAAATATAATATAATATGATATGATAGTGAGAAATATATGATGTAATAATAATAAATAATGTAGAGTAGGAAATGGGTAGTGGGAAGGGAGGCGAAAGGAGATAGGTTAAGGGGAGAAACTTAAAGAAGGATGCAAAATGATCAAGGTGGTGAATGGTTGGTTTCCAAGATTGGCTCAGTTTGTAACCATTTTCACCTTTGAAATTATTAAGATGTTTTTCTATTTCAGAAGCTTCTAGAATAAGCCAATAGAAGTAATGAGGGGTCAAGGTTAGGATTTTGGTTTTGTCAAAGCAAATGAAATGTTTGGAATTGGAATTTCATTTGTTCTCACAAAACCAAATTACTAAAATGAGGAAATAGATGAACTTTCACCAAAATAGATGATAATTTTGAATACAACATAGCTTTTCATGATTTAGCAAGATCAACAATAATGCATAACATAAACAAATATTTTAAAAGTTAATTAACTTAAATAGGCTATAAATATAATTAAGATAAATTTAATGATATTATGAGGATTGTTGCATTAAAAGAGTTACTGTACCACCTAATATGAAATAGATGTTGTAACATAACATAGATAATGACATAAATTGTTGTGGGTTCAAAAAATATTAATATAAAACAAAAAATAAATATGATATCCACTTAAAGAAAACAAATCTAAATTTGATACCATTAAAGTTGATAAATTTAAAATAAAAAATATATATATTAAATGTTAGAAATAAAAATACCAATTTAAATATATGTTAACTCTAAATTTAAAAATGTATATTAAATTCAAAAAATGCAAATATCAAATTAAATTTATCTTAGTTTCAAATTTAAGTGTCAAATTTTTTAATCTCGATTTGGAATTAAGATAAATTTAAATTAAAAACTGGAGTAACTAAATTAATGGATTTTGTCTAGTTGTTTTAAGAAATGTTTTTTTCATGGAAATTTGGTCATATCTTTTTATTGTTTAAAATCTATTTTTGAATGTAAAAATAAATTCAACATTCTGAAAAATCCAAATATACAAAAATAATCACTCAAATCTTATGATCTAACAGTTTCTAACAAAATTTCAAGCAAATATTTCCCAAAAATATCACTCAAAAAAAATCATTGTTTAGACTAAAACAAATTAATGTACCCACATAGATCATGAAAAAGTGCTCTGTGATAAATCAGAGTACTCAAAAACCCAGCCGGATTCGAACCAGCGAACTCCATGATCGACAAAGACATTGCTAAGGAGAAAAAATACACAAAAACCCCGATTCAGACCTGACGGATTCGAATCAGCGACCCAAGGATGGTAATTGGGATTTTCTTCCCGCTTCAGTCCTCCGCCTAGCACTATTCAAGTTAGTGATTAGAATTTAAGCTAATGTTATCAATCAATATCAACGCCCAGCAAATTCATGAAAGAAAAGTTTATCAAATCTATGGTTTGTTATGCCATACATTTTATTGAATCAATAATGTGGACAGGAGTTGACAGTTTGGCCGAGTGGTCTAAGGCGCCAGATTTAGGCTCTGGTCCGAAAGGGCGTGGGTTCAAATCCCACAGCTGTCAACAGTAATTTGACATTTTGAAGAACTTTTTAAACAGAGTTAATCGAGTTATGAACATATCTACACATTTGTTATTTTCCTAGTGAATCTGGTTATGAACATATCATCTATGGCAGAATGTTGCAGGGCTATCACAAAAGCTTCAATATGACCTTTAAAACAAAGTTCCATCAAATCTGAAAAGCAGTTAGGTTGAAGATCTTTCAACTTTGCAAGTAAATACAAATGGTCTCTCATATATCTACTGAATAATATCAAAGCACATTGCTTTATAAGCTCAAATGTGGATATCACATTGGTACGTTTATCTCCATATAAAAAAAAGATTGAGTTAAACAACATTTTTGTAAGACCCCAAAGTCTTCTTTAAAATATACCATAAATTCCACATTAACATGAATACAAGGATGTTAATATTCATTTACATTTATTTAGGTATACATATTATCAATTATTTACTTACAACCTGTATAATAATATGTAAAAATAACCAAATTTAACCTCCATTAATTAACAATTTAATAAAAAAATATATTTAAATGTTAAAATTATTATTATTTAGGTATACATATTATCAATTATTTACTTACAACATGTATAATAATATGTAAAAATAACCAAATTTAACCTCCATTAATTAACAATTTAATAAAAAAATATATTTAAATGTTAAAATTGTCTTCTTCTTTGTTTCATGTATAGATTGAGGATAAACCTCCTTGTCAATTAGAAGTTTCGTTAACTTTTAAGCTTCAAGAAACCTTTTAGTTTCCTAACTCTTCGTGCTCACAACTTCAAAAACAACAATGTACAATAAGACTCTAGAAAAATTGTTGCAAGAAAATGTTTCTTTTAAGATTTATCCCATTCTTTCACAAGCTCCAACCTCCATATAGAAAAATGTCTCCTCAACATTACATTCCCCTCTCTATTTACCAAATTCTCATATACATCCCATCAAGTCTTCACAACCAGCCTCATTATTAATATGCCATCAACCTCCCAAATTCATGTTTTAAAAAAAAATACGAATTATAATAAAATATTTAATCTATTAAATAAAATAATATTAAATATAATATAACGTCTTTTTTCTCATGCTAACTTATTAATGCAACTGGACATTTTTCTTCAAAATTTATGGCTACAATCAACCATATCCATTTAATTCACCATAACAATACCAATGAAAAATCAAAGTCAATGAGGTATTTAATGCTACTAGATATTTATGTGTGTAATATAGTTTCCATAATCATTAAATCATTAATTAAGTAATCACTAAATGAGTAGAGTAATTAATACATCAATCAAATGTATTAATGTACACATACATGGTATTTATGCATAACCAACGTACACATATCTTATATGTGTACCAATAATAAAAAATCATTGTCTCTAATGCATAGTTCTTGTATGTTCACAACCAAGCATGCATGATGAGTTCTTGTATGTTCACAACCAAGCATGCATGATGGTAAGTTAAATGCATTGTCCATTAATCTTTATTAACAAAATCATAAAGGATGACACCACCAATACCTATCAAGATCACTACCAAATTCACAATTAACTTTGAACACCTAGTCACCACTACTTCCATCTCTTCCTCAGTTGCAATATGTTGTAGCTATACCAACCAACATGGACTTCACCTTATTGACTAAAATGGTTTTTTAAATTGTGAAAAATAGAGTCAATATATTGTAGGTATTGGGAGGGGGATGAGGGAGATGAAAGGTACAACATGGTTTATTATTGGGAGTATAAAAATAAGTGTCTTTAAATAATTATCGACTTGAGGAATATATCAATAAAACCACTAAGAACTTCACATTTTCACTGCAATGAATGAAATTACCCCCAAAAATAGTAAAGGCTCAAACAACCCCACAAAAAAAGGCAAAGAAGCCAATAAGGTTTCTTATTGAAGACACTACGAACTTCAACAATATGCAATAGATGAAATACCCATAAAAACAATAAAAGATCAAACAACCCCACAAAAAAGAAAGCAAAGAAACCAAGAAAGTTGCTTATTAACCTTCAGAAATATGCCAATAGAGACTGAAGACAAAATTGGGATTTAAAAAAAAATGAAAAATATAAATACTTTACATAACTAATTTGATGAAATACCTATGAACAACATCAACAACTAGAATCAATAAAAGGTATATCACTTTCCAATGCTTTAAGGGGGCTAACAATTCCATACCCATTTGGCCAATACAATTGGAAAATAGAATATCAATAACATGTAAAAAAAAATTCCTCTTTGTCAAATGAAAAAAAGCTTGTCATGAATTCCATCACAGATTTTTCCAGTTGACACAACAAACAACATACTCATAACCAGCAATAACAATAACATAACAATAAAAAACCTTACCGTTATCAAAATGCATAAGAATAACAATGATATATCTTTAAGTGTAATACTATTGTTTCCCTCCCCATAGTTAACACCCCCATCTTCTATTTAACACCCAAATCTTCTATTGATTACTAACTTTAAACTTTAACAAAAGTCTTATTTTTAGGAAAAGGAAATGTCATTTGACCTCCCATACCGTTACTTACATTTATAATTTATTTAGTTGATTAAAAATTAAAAATTAAAAATTGTAAATATATAAAATTAAGAATATGTGTTTCTCTTTAATAATCGAATTTTATATTTACAAAGATCATTTTGTAAAATTTTAAAGTATTGGGGAAAAGGAGAAAAATAGGACAAATCATTGACACGAGGAAATAAATATCGAGGAATTGAACTCAGGTGGGGAGGATAACAAACATACTACCCAACCACCCAAATTATGAACCCGTGACCTAAAAAAATTGAAGGACATGGGGGTGAGCTTTGATCCACCCAACCACCCAAATTATGAACCAGTGACCTAAAAAAATTGAAGGACATGGGGGTGGGGGTGCACATGTCACTATATTATTTAATATAATATCCTTGGGTGCAACCACAAGTTCAACCCCTACCTCAAGGTGCCCCATAACTCCATGCTAAACCCTCATGGGAATTGTTCACCTTGAGATTGACAAATCGAAATAATATAGAATGTCCAAGCAACTGACAAATTTATTAGATAATAGATAATATATTATGTTTAAAAAATTATTAGGTAAATTTAAATGTTGTTAGTAGTTGAAAATTTGGTCAACTGGTGATGACCTCCCGATGTATTCCCCACAAATGTAGAGTTTCACGACAAAATCTGTTGCAGTTACAGAAATTGAACTGCTCTCAAATCTCTAATTGCGAGCCTAAAATTTTTCCTATGTGAGAGTATCTCGGTTCTCTGTTGGTATGCGCACATAATTCTTACCTTAAGCATTCAAGTATCACGTTGATCTTCTCCACCTCTAGGTGTATAAATCTTCGTCGAACCTCGAACTATGACTTGACTTGTCATGTTCATTTTCCAACATCGATCTTGATCTTATCAGATGATTCAAATCTTATTTCTCCATGAACAGATTGGTCTTCAATTGAATGGTTATTATTCAATTGTGATCTGATCCACTGTCATATATGAGATTTAGACCTTCCTTTTCAGACTCCTAATGGTTGCAACACTCCGACGTCTGACTCCAATGAAACACCTATTCCTTTGGACCTCGAATGTTTGAACGATCTCCACCGTTGATCGTTTAAGATCTACGATCCCAATTCATTAGTCTTCACTTCCACTATGCTAGGTCCTTGTCGGATGACTTGTACGTATCTTCCACGTGTCACCTTTAAATTTGTGTATCCAACTACCACATGTCCACTTCACATTTGTGGGTATCAATTTTTATGTATCTCTGTCAGTTGCCACATATTGTCTTCGAAACCATTGATCTATTCAATTATGAATCAATCTCAATCGTCTGTCTGACTATATCTCTCGGAGTATTTCTTACACTCTGATAACTAATAATATGTTGTGGTGTGGACTGCTCTGAATTAATCTCCATCGTTGGTCGCACTACTTTCGTTAGAGTATTATTCATTACTGCATTCAAAATACTTAACTCCAAAACACTTGATACTATTGTATTCGACTTTGAATATTGAACAAACTCTGACCGTTGATCTGGAAGAGCTCCACTCCCGATCTAATCTTGTTTGTCCAAGCATAAACACACAAATAAAGCCTTGTCCTATGAATTGACGGTCACGATTAACTTCTAATTGTGATCTAGAAATCATTGTTTCTCCTCATCTGCAAAACACCATAAGTTTTCCACAATATTCAATTCAACGACTCTCGCTCACTTGGCCCCCTATCTAACAATCCAGATTCACTAATGGACCCAACGCTTCTTTTGCGATGACCCCCATGATCCGACGGTTACAAATTCCCCACGATAAGAATTTGACAACTCCTATTCTTTTGAACTCATAAACTAATGAACACAATGGTTATCCCTCTATTTTGTTCACCATTGTTTACACACTCCTGTGACTAATATGGATCACTGATCATGAAAGTGATCAATGATTATCAAATGAATTTCGTTGTTCTGGTCTTGAAGTCTTCTCCAGAGAATTCTTTCAATTGAGACTCTTAGAAACCCGCAAACATAATAATAAGAGAACTAAGCCTTGAACAATCAATCTTGTAGAGATTTAATGCACATAACAATGAACAAAGGTCTTCGAATATACAGTTCCATGTAACACTCGAAATAGAGTGGTTCCATTACTCAATTGTACATATACTGTACATATGGTTTATATAAGGCCTCTCTTGTCCAATTACCATTCATAGTCTCACTCTTTTGCATGATTTCCTTGTTGGATGGCCTCTCTTATACGTCCTTGGGCTCACAACATTTAAATAAAAGACTCTGAAACCATAATTTGTTTCAAATCCTGAAAACTCTCACACAAATCCCTAGGATCCTTTAGATTCTCAATATTCTCAACAACAACTCCTATGATCTCTCTAGATCCACAAAATTCTCATGAGATCTAAATCTCAACCTAAGTCCTCACAACTCTCGAGAACAAACTCAATTACATATTGTTAATGGAAAAATTAGCCAATGCGGACACAGATCAATCTCCCTAGCTTGGGAACCCAAAGCTATAACAAAACAACAAAGAACATATTACTTTCCTTAGATTCATACAATCAAAATAATGAAAAGTAAGGACTCATACCTCTTTACTAGTGTTTGTCCTCGCTAATTGTAGCTCCTAGCTTGATTAAGAGGCTTTTGAATAGAAACCTGCATAAGAAAATAAACTACCAGTGAAAGAAACAATAGTACTTCTACAAATATATACAAATGACCAAGGAGAAATGTAATAAAGACAATTCACAATGAACAATCTTTATAAGAAAGAAAACACATTACTGTATTAATAATAATGAAAGAGTTACAACCAATGCCTTGGTGTTGTGAGTCTCTTTCCAATGGTTCATTGCTCCAATACCCACATTGCTTCCATGAATTCCATCACCATCAACTGAATACTTTGACACAAGAATCCCTCAAGGCCAAATAACAATCTTCTAATCTCAAATCAGAAGCTAAAGCTATCAACCATTACTCACTACTAGTTATTCTGCATTAGCTATTGACCTTTTCTTATGAGAGAAGTATCCTTTTATAGATTGAAGAGGAGGTTAGTATGATAGGATATGATCCCCTTAAATAAGGAGTATGGTTGAGATACATACAGATCAGAGGACACCTCATATCCAAAGCTTCTCTCTAGAAACTTCACAAATTTCTTCATTTTTCTTCCCTTCAAAACAATGTCCCACCCTGCGAATTAGCAACATGAGACACTGTCGCATGCTGCAGTGGTGCAACATGTGACACTTTCACAAAAAGTGTTTTTAAATCCATTTTGACTTTTTTCAAAGAAAGGTCTTTCTCCAATGATCATGGCTTTTGAGCTTTAGATGATGGAAAGTAGGTGAACATTATCAATTGTGACAAAATAATGTGTAACACATATATTCCAACCCAACTAATTCAATCTTCAAGAATTCCAATAAAACATAAGAATTTACAAATAATTAAGAATTAGGGAACCCACTCCCTTAGTAAAACAAAGACCCCCCTAGGTCTAGTCAAACAAGGTTGTTTTTGGAGGAAAAATGTGCATGCATCAACTGGTGTGAGGTGCTAGATTTAGGCTCTCTACGAAAAGGTTTGGTCTCAAATCCCCACTGTTGTCAATTATTTTAATCCAACACTATATTTTGACTGCAATAATCCGCTTATTAAATCCAATTTTTTAATCCACTTATTAACATATCTTCATGGCAGACCTTTAAATGGCCTTTCATTAAAAAAAATATCAAAATAAAATTTGCAAGGCCTCCCACAGTACTCTACTTAACAAAA
>JASDQU010254581.1:0-11077 GCA_032191745.1 Picea mariana | reverse complement strand
GGAAGCGTTGGATCATGGAGGGACCCTACTTGCGTAGTACCCTTCACCAAGCATCTCGATCATGCCCAGGTCGCACAATAGTTGCTGAGTCAAAATCCTACTGCCAACGATCTGTGGGGAACTGTAACATTGTGGATTTGGATGCTTTAAGCCCACGTAAATAAATTAGAAAACCTAAAAAATAACGGGCGAATATAGTCGTCCATCAGGGATAATAATTGTGATAATTTCATTTGGATTCATTTGAAAGTTTTATATATAGGGGAGTTGGTCGGCCATAAAGTTTCCTGGTGAGCCTGAGCTTGTGAGCTTGAGTCTCCATTCCAGGGCTTTGATCATGGGACTAGTAGTTTATGTTGTTATGGCACCTGAGGTTCCTTCATATGCATTTTGAGGGCCAAAGGTAGATGCCTTTACTAGTGGGTATAACTCGAAGAGAGGATATGTTTCCTTCCTGGTGGGTAATGGAGACTATTGGAAGGGAGTTGTAGGGATCGCTAAAGGCCTTCTTAAGGTCAATAACACTTACCCTCTCATTGTTTCGATGTTTCATAAGAGCACAGGGAGATTTTTAGGAGTCAAGGATGTATATGTCGCGAGACCATCCCTATCTACCCTCTTGAAAAGCAAGTGTAGTTCATCATGGCCTACTATGTCATCAACTACTATAAGCTATGTATATGGAAGGTATTCTAATCAATCCTTCCATGTAATTTGTATCGTTTTGTTACATTCTTACGTCGAAATAAGTTCGGTGCACTATTTCAAAAAGGAGTAGCGTTTTTATATTATGATCATGTTGAGTGATTGCGATGGAGAATATCATCACTTACCTAACCTTCTCAACATACAACTCATTTTATATATGTTATATCTAGGAAATTTTCTACTATAAAATATCTTATAATCCACCTTACTATCCAAATAAGAGGAAATCTCCTATAATACACTTGACTAGCTATATAAGAATATCTTGCTCCTTTATGTGTACATCAATTACGTTTTATATATAGTTATTGTTCAGTAAATCCTATCCAAATCATTTTTTTTTAATCAAGGTCAACGTTAAATTTCTCATTATACCATTTTTAGTTACAAAGACAAACTTACCTAAACCTGATATTGATATACTTACTTAAAACTTACAATCTAAAGATATATATCATACCCAATTTAATTGGATTTGTGATCATGTACATATTCAATATGCTAGACAATATGAAATATTGTCTGGTATATTGAATATGGAAGAATAATTATGGCCACAAATGATTGATCTGGAAACAGGAATGAAATCAAGCTTTTTTTTCTAATCTCATGTTGCGCTAAAAGGTTGTTTTGGGTCTTGTCTCATTCTGTGCAGGACGACGTGGAGGGAAAGGAAACATACTGCGGATGGAATGGGAGTATGAGGTACCCATATGTTATTAAACTAGCCTTAGATCATTTTCATGTTTATAGTATGAGTGATAATCATACTCCTTTTGCACCGTATTCTTTTGAATTACTTTAGCCTAATTATATTGTATTTTATATGGCCTTAATTATTTCATGATCTCCTATGAATCTCTTCTTGCAGAAATCAGTGGGATAACATCATACTCTTCACAGAAGAAGGTACATATAAAATCTAACCACACCGTGTATATTTATATACTATTTGTACATGGAATATTAGCATTGAAATCTCCATGCAATAGTCGTTGTGTATATGTTTGTTGGCCCTTGACCAAGTTTTGGGAGATTCTTGGTCATGTTGACCTATTTTGGACTTCGACAACCTGTCAAAGGAGGAGCGCAAGATGAAGCGGAGATCACGGGATCTCGGTCCCTTTTTGGGTCATTTTTGGGTTTTTGGGATTATGTAATGGGATTGGGATGTCGGCCCATGGGTTTACCCATGCTTAAGCCTATTTTGTAATGTATAAATAGATGTCTAGGCAATGTAAGGAGGGACATCTATGTGATGTTAGGCTGCTAGTCAGATGTAAATGTATGCTAAGTGCAAGTAGAGTCTGTAAGTGCTTTGTGCATGACTGTAAGAGACTTGCAGAACTGAGTGCAAGTGGTTGTAACAAATGGTGGAAGGCTTTGTGCTGTAACACAAGGAAGAATGATCTAGTGAGCTACGTAGATCTTCTGTCCTATGCGGAGAAGGGTTTTGAGGCTTTGTGCATGTAACCCATTGAATAATCTAATAAAGAATAAGAGTTGGTGGACGTATCCCCAGGGTGGGGGTGAACCACGTAAATACTGTGTTACTCTGCTTTGTGTGATGTTCCGATGCATTTATATGCTATTTGCTAAGTGCTTTGAGATGATTAGATAAATCTTCTTATGCTTAGTGCTACTTATATGTGATAATGTTAGATCTGATCTATATGAATATGATTAGTGCTTGATCTGATAGATATGATCTATTTACCTATGCTAAGTGCTTAAATACATTAGATTAATGTGAATGCTATGAAGCTTTGTTTTATCAACGAAGTGGATATTGATTGCATATTGAGGAACTGACGGTGCTAAGTGCTTTATTAAGTAGTACAATCATAGATCTGTGTCCTAGCTAAGGTTGCAGACACCTAAGTCTTGAAACCACCCCTGCCTCTACCTCAAGTGAGACTTCATCTGCTTCGCAGGTGTTGCCAAAAGGGCTGGTAGTTAGGGTTTTGTTGGTGCACTGTTGTAGCGTTGAACCCTGGGTATGCCCATGTGCCAACAAATGGTTTCGTTGCCGAGACCTGAAACTGTGATTGCTAGGAACTAAGGAAGAAGAAGCTTGGTGCAAAGATTCGACATGAAACTGTGAAGCTCTGTCCGTAGATCTATTTTCCTAGTGCGCAGCATTTTACTTGACCTGTGAAGCTTTGTGACAAGAAAAGAGGTCAGATCTGAAGAAAATAGGTAAGATATCTAAGATATGTGCTCTGATAAAGGTAAGAATAGTAGAAAATTTCTAGATCTAAAAGCTTTGTGCTCTGTAAAAGTAAGATAAGTGATTTTTTTTGTTTTGTTTTGTTTCTAGAGTATGGATCTAGAGATGTTTGATAGATTCTATCCTAGATTAAAAACTAGGGCACTAATAGATGAAAGAAGATTTGATATGAGTAGATCTGATAATAATAGTGAAAGATATGTTATACCTATGCATAGAAAGAATGTTTGGACTAACAAATGGATGTAGGATCCTAGAAAGAATTTGTTGCAGGTTAGCTCCTATGATCCTAGCGCGTAGTACAAGAGAAGATGGGGATAATTTAAAAGAAAGAGAGGATTAACCCTCTATTACAGTTGCAGAAGAACGTGACATCTTGCTAAGGAATGCCCTGGGAGAAGACCTAGTTGTCTTTGTTGCAGAGCTATAGATCATGAAGTATTGGATTGTCCTAGAATGATTGCTAAGCTTGAAAGAATGAATCTGAATCAAGAAAACCCTAAGGCATATCTGGAAACCATGGCAGAACCCCAAAAAGAATTAGATAAAGATTTGCTACAGATAAAAGAAACCCTTAATGACCACCAACATGTTAGATTATCAGAGATCTTTAAAGAAAAAGAATGCATCAAAGCAAGAATAGGAGACTTCGACATTGATTGTGTTCTAGATGAGGAAGCATAGGTGAATATCATGATAGAGAGAACTTGGGAAGCTATAGGGAGGCCTGCTATGATTCCCTCATTAGGAGGAATAGGGTTATTCATAGGAAAACTGGTAAACCTATGTGGAAAGCTCACTCAGATGTCTATGAATGCCAATGGAACTTCGAAAAAATAAGATTTTGAGATTATTAAATTTATTGAGGACAACTCCCCGTTTACCATGTTACTAGGAAAACCTTGGATTGATAAAGATCAAGCCAGACGAAAGGAAGAAGAAGAAGTTTTGGAGAAGAAGAAACAAGAGTTAAAATATTTCGTGACTAGAAGGATCACACCCTTAATTGAAGAACAGGAGAATACATCGAAGTTATTTAACACTAGAGGCCCATATTTCGAAGCTACAAGAACATTAAAGGAATCACAAAAGATTGAAGTACATAACCCAGATAAAGAAGAGGTATTACCCCTGAATCCTAGGAAAGAATCTCAACAGCGCACAGTGACTATGTCAAAAGAAGATAAGAATCATAATGGAAAAAGGAATACCGAGACAAAGCTCACTAGAAAGAAGGCTAGGAAGCTAAGTAAGAAGAGGGCTAAGATTGAAAAGTTACAGAAGGTTCCAGAAGGAACTTCGTAGAAAGAAAATTTGTAGAATTGGAGCTTCGTCGGGATATCAGAACAGCGACACATGGCACTTCACCATGGCGAAGCAATATAGCCATTGGGGACATTATAACCATTCGACCGACGCTCCGAATGGGTAGGAAGAAATTTATGGTGAGACAACTCGACACCAGACCATTGGACCATGCCATAATGAACATAACAAGAGTCAATAAGGCTTCATATCCATTACAAGTGAATCGTTGATGAGTTACCTATTTATCCCGTCACGCCACATACCGAGAACACTTTTGATAACCAAGAATTTGAGCTCATAGACTAAGTGAATTGTATACAATGATCATTGTTCTCTTGTTGTTTATTATAGTGCAGTGTATAAGTTAATTTGACCCCAATCTAATTAATCCCAAGCACATATGTCCGACGAGCTCAACGCAGTCGAAGAATTAGTGACAGAAGTACTCCTCAACTTGATAACTGAAAGAGTCATGTCAGAGAGAGGATTGTCTACAGGTGTACAAGCATCGTCGATGAGAGGATTTCCAACCTCTCCATCCACTGCTCGAGCCGGACCATCCCGACCAGTAGATGAAAAGAGAACCAAGCACAGGGATGATCTCGTGAATGCTAAAATGATCCCGAACATATTACCTGCCTATCTACCACCTCTGAGCGGTGTAATAAATTGAGACAGAGTGCCCAGAGACTTTGTGTACACCTTGATCACTGTGTACCTCCCGAAAGGGATACGCGCAATTCACACAGACTAAGCAAAGATTGCAGCGTTGAATTTTAGTGACTTCAACCTCGGCAATAGGAAGGTCTATAACATGCTCGCCCCACATAAGTACCCGACCAAAACAAAGGGAAAGAATTCAAATATAATTCCCCAGTCATGGACTATGAACCTCGCACAGTCCACACTACTCAACGTCATGAAGATTCCTCACTTCGAAAGACACCAAGAGGTGAATGCATGTGTCAATTTGCTGCTGTCTTGTTACAATGGAGGATACTTGTGGTTAAATCGTCGTATAACAGTTGATCCAATGTTGATCAATCAGATCACAAGGCTAAGTATGCAAGGCCCTGACCCACAGGATTTCTATCCCAGAAAAACCATGGATCACACTCTAGCTCAAAGGATAAAGGATACCTACAACGATGTCGAGAAGGGAAAGTGAGGCTACAAGGTAGCTTATATCTAGAGAGACGCAGTGCTCCTCGCTTTTCAATTGATTGCATAAAATTTAGTTCGCAAGAACCGACCCACCCAAGTCACCGGTTTTGTAGTTGACCTCACTGGGAAATGTGCATAGGGCCTACAAATTAATTGGGCGAAATACCTGGCGAACCAATTAGAACTTGACTGTAGAGAAGCCCAGGATCAAGGCTACGAATTTCATTTTAGCTAGCTATTGATCCTGATCGCTTTCATTGCCTAAGAGATGCTGGAAGGTGCGACCTTCCCTGACATTGAGCCCTTTGAACCTCTGGACGCGAAGTTCAATACACTGTGGTATTTTAGTGACATGAATAAGAAATGGCAGTCAAATGTCGTGTTCCATACATACTACAATCAACGGAAGACATCCATCTAGTTTGAGCCTCGTATGACCCCGAATACTTTACACAGGTTTCGACCTTTGATGAAATTCAGTGTTGATTGACATTTTATTTATATTACAGCACACACCGATTAACATAAGCAACAGCTACAGTCACACTACAAACTAACGGAGGAGGACTTGGAGGAGATCACCAAGGAATTGTCGGCGGACCTCCTTATTCCAGTATACCCTGTGGAGATATTCGACATAGACAACCCAGAAACTGCATAAGATACACCTGGACCTAGAAAAACAAAGAAGACTGATGAAGTACAAGATTTAAGCAGTGCCTCGGTGAAGACTGCTTCCATGTCACTAGCATTAGGAGGTGATGGTGAAGAGATAGATGGCACAGAGGTTGAACAAAGGAGAGGCGAAGTAACACTGCCTAGAGAGGAGGAGGACCTCTCAAAGAAAAGGAAGGTTTCCCCCCCGAAGACTTCCTCCCGGAAGAAATCGAAAGCAACCATGACCAAATTGCAGACCATCCTTACCCCAAATGACTTTGATTTCATCGTAGCAGCCCTGAATGATGCTTCGCTGGAGATAGTAGAGAAGCAAGAGGCTAAGCAGGAGGATATGTACAATCGAATTGAGGTTGAACTTCAAGGGGTGCAACAAGCACTACAGTCCAACCGCGTAGTTTCCACTGTGCCTCTGCCACTAGAAACACTAGAACTGGGAGATGAGCCAGCTCAACTCCACCAAATCATTGATACAGTCGAAGATTGCCTTCGACGAGCACAGGAAGAAACAACGTAAGCCACCCAGGCTTTAGCACAAGTACAGGGAGTTCTTCTAGAGAAACAAAGTACTACAGAATGAGAAAATATTGCTCTCCAAGCGAAGTGGGATGAAGAAAAAGAACAGCTGCAACAAAGAAAGGAATAGTTGCTCGCAAAGTAACTCGAAGTAAAGGAAATGGTAAACAGATCACTTCGCTCTGTGAAAGTCATAGAAGTAAAGACCGAAGAGTGAGTTCCACAGCAGGTGGTGCAACTTGAAGAAGTGATCTAGAAGCTACAACAATGCATCACATATTTGGAACTACGCATCGTGATCGAAACCTCGCAAGACGTAAGGGACCTAAGAGAAGAAATTGCCCACAGTGCAATTGAAAGACTAAAATCTCTTGCCTTGGAATGCAAGAAACTGAGTAACCGCAATGCCCAAACATATGAGAACCTCACTAAGAATCCATAGTTACAGGCACTGGAGTCGCAGCTCCAGGAAGTAAAGTAGCACATAGACACACTACAAGCGTAGCTGAAGGCCCTATCGGTCGTAGAAAGAATGAAGCGGTCTCAAGAGCAATGCACCGCCCAACATCAGATCCATATGATTCAAAGAAAATTTATGGAAGTAACTCAACGACTCCAACTAGTACAAGATAAGGCATGCCAACTGTTCATAGAGGTTGAAAGCTGAGGAGCTTAGCTAGAGAAGGTTGTCACCATAGCAGAACAACACCTAGAAGGGCCCGTGAACGACGCAATGATCCAGGAGTTCGCTGAGAAAGAGGTCGTCACACAACAACAAGTCTAAGCAACTTGAGCGAAGCTCGAGGCAGAACTAGTCTTACCAGAGTGACTCGGGACAAGTCACAGGTGAGTGTTGGGGGCTTGTTGGCCCTTGACCAAGTTTTGGGAGGTTCTTGGTCACGTTGACCTATTTTGGACTTTGACAGCCTGTCAAAGGAGGAGCACAAGATGAAGTAGAGATCACAGGATCTCGGTCCCCCTTTTTGGGTCCTTTTTGGAATTATGTAATGGGATTGGGATGTCGGCCCATGGGTTTACCCATGCTTAAGCCTATTTTGTAATGTATAAATAGATGTCTAGGCAATGTAAGGAGGGGCATCTATGTGATGTTGTGCCACTAGTCAGATGTAAATGTATGCTAAGTGCAAGTAGATTCTGTAAGTGATTTGTGCATGACTGTAAGAGACTTGCATAGCTGAGTGCAAGTGGTTGTAACAGACGATGGAAGGATTTGTGCTGTAACGCAAGGAAGAAGGATCTAGCGAGATGCACAGATATTTTGTCCTATGCAGAGAACGGTTTTGAGGCTCTGTGCATGTAACCCATTGAATAAGCTAATAAAGAATAAGAGTTGGTGGACGTAGCCCCAGGGTGGGGGTGAACCACGTAAATACTATGTTACTCTGCTCTGTGTGATGTTCTGATGCATTTATATTCTATTTTCTAAGTGCTTTGAGATGATTATATGGATCTTCTTATGCTTAATGCCACTGATATGTGAGAATGTTAGATCTGATCTATATGGATATGCTTAGTGCTTGATTTTCTAGATCTGATCTATTTACCTATGCTAAGTGCTTAAATACATTAGATTAGTGTGAATGTTGCGAAGCTCTGTTTTATCAGCGAAGTGGATATTGATTGCATATTGAGGAACTGGCGGTGCTAAGTGATTTATTAAGTAGTACAATCACATATATGTGTCCCAGCTAAGGTTGCATACACCTAAGTCTTGCAACCACCCTTGCCTCTATCTCAGGTGAGACTTCATATGCTTCGCAGGTGTTGCTGAAAGGGCCGGTAGTTAGGGTTTTTTTGGTGCACTGTTGTAGCATTGAACCCTAGGTATGCCCCTGTGCCAACAATGTTTATCATCTCATGACTAGTTGGGATCCATTAATTGAGCGTCAGGAACTAAAGGATCCCTTCTCATCAAGGAAGACATGTCAAGCAATTCTTAGAAAGATATAATCATAGACCATGATGAGGAATATAAGTTTCCAAAATCATGCCTTCTTGACATGAAGAATTTGCGGATGCAACAAAAGAATTTAATTATGCATGGTGCCAAGGGGGAAAGAAACAAATATGAAATTGGGTATTTCAAAGGATGGAAGGATGATGAAACAAAGACTGCTAAAAGGTTGAGGTAGGAGACTTATATCCATTAGGAATATGGGAGGAAATTGGATGAGAAATCCATGGCCAGTAAATGTTACAATAATGATAATAATGAAGTATAAGGGTTTCAATGTAGGTGGAGGAATGAGCGAGGGTGGAGGTGTTCTCAACAGAATATTGTAGGGTAATCTCTATGCGAACACCATCTAGGCAAGGGCAAGATTAAGAGAATAAACAATAATAATAACAATGATACCTGCAAGCTCAAATAATTGTGCCTCATAGACATTTCTTTATCTGGTAACATCCAAGTTAATCTCGACCAACAAAATTCGAACCGATGAATAAATTACTAGAAAAGTATACTTTTGAATTAGTTGAGTTGTTTGATGCAAAATGCATAACAATCTGTGAGAATACAAACAATCAAAATCCACGACTAGTTTATTGTATTCTACTATTGAGTTGTTATGCCTGAATCTCTGCGATGGTAGAGATAAAGCAACAACTCCACTTTGATTGGTAAGCTAGATTCAATTTTTTGATATAAAGTACATAGGGACAAATATTTGCAACTTCACTTTGAATGATAAGTTAGATTTAGTTTTTTGATATAGAGTAAAGAGGGACAAATATTTGATTGAATAACTTACAGTGAGTATGGTTCATCCAACAATATTTTTCTTACCATTTGCTCCAATATGGTTTTGTTTGTCTTTGTTCATCCATCTTGCTGATTTGAAATTTTTATTTGGACATGAATATTGTTGAAGGAAATGATGTCTAAGTTGTTGGGTATGTGTTATATTCTTTGCACGAGAAGTAGTGTATGTGTTGCATCGGGCACACAAAGGTGTTTGAGGGAAAATTTTTTTGCCTTGGGAAATGTGTCGCATTTTTTCCTCATTTTTCATGTTGCCTCGATTTTCGTGTCCATTGTTGGGTGGTTTTTCGGCACATGGTTTTTTGCAATGGTTTTCTATTTCCAGTTAAGGAATTAGGGTTGCTGACTAATCCAGGTCATTGGGTTAGGGTTTTGGATGCCGCTAGATCCTATATGTATATTGTATTGTAAACAATGTATCACTATGAATGAATATAGAATATGTTGATTTTCCCGGTTTGGGTTTCCAAGGGAAAAATCTCTGTGTAATGTTTGTATTTTCCATTGTATCTTTTTTGTTCTTTTACTGAAAATCTGTTTGCAGTAAATATTGTACAAGGTTAAAATATACATAGGCGGTGGAGATGGTGGCCGCAAAGTTGTCAAGGGGCAGTGGCTGAACGTTTTCCAATGATCATGATCATCCGTCAAAATCGTTTAAAGCCTTGTCAAAATAGTATAAAGCTCTAGCATCATTTTAATATATTTAAAGCACTAACATATCTGTGACACAAATCATAATCATTTTAATATATTTAAAGCATTGACATAACATTAAATTTATAATTAGAACATAAAACTTAGGTTATAAAACTTATCTTATATAAGTAAATAAAAATTTTTAACAAGCGAATCAAAAGTTCTAAAACTTAACTTTAGCTTATACAAGAATTAAAAGTTTTCAAACTTAGAATCTCAACATAAGACTCCTAGCCTATTAGCCAATGGATTTCACTATAAAAGTAATTTAAATACGATAAAAAATAATTATTTTGTTTAGTAATTTAAATAGGATAAAAAAATAAATATTTTGTTTGTCCTATGTATCTGGAAAAAAAATAGTCAAAGCTTAAGTAATCTAGAGTCTGGGCCTTCATTAGGGACTTATAATTGTTCGACAACACAAGTGTTCAAATAGAGGACAAACACCTTCAGAAACCACTCACACAACCAGATCAAAGATCAACACATCAATGTTTTGACATGGTAAAACCCCTATGGGGAAACATCCACGACCCTAACCAACACGACCACTTGGAGCAGTTTAGTAATGAAAAATAAAAATATTACAAAGAGATTTTACAAGAAAGTTTCTCACAATCGATCATCGACAAATGACCATCCATGCTCTTTAAATAGAGATCATGGACCAATCGAGTGTTAATCTGTTAAGAAACAAATATCAATATAGCATAGAAAAACCTCAGAAAAAGTACTCAACGCCTTGAAAAATAGATATTTTCAGATAATAAGCCTCTTCGAGGGGGCAACCTCATTTTACCCCACTTAAATGTTGAAGTAAAAGATGATTCAAAATGAAAATGTCTCCTTGGTATATATAGGAGACTAGGAGGTATAATTACAACTAATGGCCTAAAGTCGACATAAATAAAATAACATTACTAATATAATATGCCCCAATTAAGGGGTAATGAGCCAATATTAGGGCTTAACATGCCCCTCCCCTTGAG
>JASDQU010254578.1:0-10622 GCA_032191745.1 Picea mariana | reverse complement strand
TTGCATCTTATTTGAAATTGCAGAATTGAATTGAAAGTTGCATTTTGAAAAGCTTATCATTTATTGAGAATTGAAGTTAGGACTTTGCATTATATTCATATTCATTTCTTTTAATTGTTGAGTCATAACATCATCAGTTTCACAACCACACCTTTTGAGTAAACAAAGCCACTAAAAGTAATGCTGATAAATTTAAAATTGATTAGAAACGATTTTATTTTTCAGGATGCACAAACTAGCTTAAGATTTAGAGAATTGGAATAGGATTTTGTGAGTAAACTTCTCCAAGGATATTAAACTCGACATATGTGTCTAACTAAGGGAGTGTTGAAATCCATTGTATAATTGGTGACATTAGGAGGCTCTGCTCACACTGGAGTTAAGCACGAGGTCACGCGAAGTCAACTAAAGAGATATCCCTCCAATACCTTCTTAGAGTCAGAGATATTTTTGGGGATCTATTCATATATGGGGGTTTTTCTAGTACCTTTACCTATGTGAGAGGCAGTGCTTTAGATATTTTGGGCTTTGTTACCTTTCCCATACAGTGGGCACGACTTACAACTGTTCACCTGTACATTGGTTATATTGTGGTGGCTTAGTTGGTTGACATAGGTAGTCACATAGGCTACTTGCAGGGGTTATTCTGCAGGTACCCTGAGTTAGATAAGGGTCAGAAAAAACATATCCTTTATGGAGGATTACCTCTCTGGGGGGATCTAACCAACTGGTTGTTAAGCCCACGAGGGCCCTTATAATTGATTCTGATACCTCATATCTTTTGAAGGGAGTCACAGGCCCCTTTTAGGCGAGGCATACCTAATTTAGGGAGGGAGGCCCCTTTCAACCACTTTATCATGTTTGTGTGCATATTGCACTTTTTTATTCACTTTGGTATGCTCTCTGATTATTAGTTGGCATTAGGATTTTGTATTGCGTCATGAGTTTTCATTTCTATGGTTAGTGGAGCCCACGTGACTCCCTCAGTTAGCGTTACCCAACCCATGGTCTTTTATCATTCCATGGGGACAAATCCTTTTGTATTTTCAAGTGGTGCGATGAATCATGATACTCAACCAATACCTTGGGCCTCTAATCATTTTTCTCATGGTATGCCAGACATGTCTTCACACTTTCCATCCTCTGTCTCGTCACCTTATGTGAATCCTAGTTTTGGGTCTGGAGGCATGATGCCTCCTTTTTCTCCCTTGTCATTTTGTGGGAGTCATATCCATCAACCAACTCTTATGGTAGGAGGTTGGAATCTTCCCTCCTATGGATCCAATCCTAGCTTCACTTATCCAAGAGAAATTTCTCAAATGGGAGGTCATTCTACTTGTTACATCTCATCCATCTATCATTCTTCTACTATGTCGATTCCTACGAAAACTTATCCCATGGAAAACCTTTGTATTTCCTCTGGTGTTTCATCCGAGGGGAAGTCAATTTTATAGTATGGGAAACCCCCTTCATGAATTTCCTTCATCTGGGGGAAACATATATCCTCAATTGAGTAACCCTTTTCATGTCACTTTCTCTTTGCAAGCGGCTTCCTCAGTGATGATTCCATTACAACCCTTTATGAATTAGTTTGGAGGAGGATACTTTCCTACTGGGCAGGGCCATGGTGTATACCATAACCCTTCTTGGCCTACAATTTCTCAAAATCACTCTTTCTCAGAACCTTGGTCTCAAATGCCACAACCAACAGCCGCCAGTCCATTCACTGCAATTCACACTAGCAGTATATCACCAACCTTTTCTAGTCATGTTGGAGATTGGTTGACAACCTATGCAAGTCATGTCGAAGACCAACAACCAATTGTTGCAAGTCATGTTGGGGGCACAAATCTAGTCACATTGCACATACATCACCAACCTCCGCAAGTCATGATGAAAATCCACTACTAGCCTCTGCAAGTCATGATAGGAGCATGTCACCATCCACTACAATTCATGTTGGGGGAATTCATACGATTGAGAACCCTAGACATATAAGACGTAAGCCCAAGTTCCTTTATAAGATTTGAAAAGGAGGTCATTGTTGGCACAGGGGCATACCCAGGGTTCAACGCTACAACAACGCACCAACAAAACCCTAACTATCGACCCTTTCGGCAACACCTACGAAGCTGATGAAGTCTCACTTGAGGTAGAGGCAGGGGGGGTTGCAGGAATCAAGTGTTTGCAACCTAGTTGGGACATAGATCTGTGATTATAGTACTTAACAAAGCACTTAGTAGTTAACATTCATTAGCATTTAACCCTTATTCACATCCCAGGTAAAACCCTAATTACATAACAACACGGTATTCAACAAGATCTAACACATCTAAGCACTTAGCACATAGAAATAGATCAAATCTAGCATTCATTCACATTATTAAACACTAAGCTACTATATCAGATGCATCTAACATACATAAAGATGACAACACTAAGCATAAATCACATCAATCACACAAAGAAACCATAACACAGGATATATGTGGTTCACCCCAGCATAGGGCTACGTCCACCAACTCTTCGTCTTATTTATTATCTTTTGTCAATCTTCTTACATGCACAAAACCTCAAAACCAACTCCGCATAGGACAGGATATCTGTGCACACCTCGCTAGATACTCCTTCCCCAAGCTTGGCACAACATAGAGCCTATGTTACAATCACTTTCACTTATCCCTGCAAGTTCTCAATACACAATATGCACAGAGATAACTCAATCACATAGATCCAACTGCTTACATCACTTGCAGTTAGCACAATACAACACTTAACACCGCATACCTCTTAGATATAGTTTGTTTCTTACATCACCTAGATATCTATTTATACATTACAAAAGAGCCTAAGCATGGGTCAGACCCATGGGATGACATCCCATACCTGTTACATAAAACCTAATCCAAAAAAAACCACAAAAGGGGGTGAGATCCCATGATCTTCATTTCGCCTGGTGCTCTATCTTTGACTAGCCTATCGAAGTTCCAAAATTGGTCAAGCATGACCAACGTTTCCACAAAACCTGGTCAAGTGCCAACAGGCCCCCAACACTCACTTGTGACTCATCCTGAGTCACTCTGATCTGGGTAACTCTACCTCGAAGGCCTCAAGCTTGTCTCAATCTACCTCAACCTGGTTCTTCACTAGAGCCTCCTGCTCGATGAACTCTTGAAGAACTTTCTCAGTCACTGGTCCTTCTAAGCGTTGTTCTACCATCGTGATTACTTGTTCTAGTTGTGTACCTTGTCCTTCAACCTCCTAAAAAACTGTGTAAGCTTCATCCTGCACTAGCTGGAGCCTCTGGGTCACTTCCATGACTTTACTCTAGATAGTATGGACTTGTTGTTGAACAACGCGTTGTTCCTATGACCTTTTCATCCTCTAGACCGGTGATAGTAGCTTCAACTGTGCTTGCACTGTTGCTGCCTGTTGCTTTGCCTCCTGGAGTTGTGACTCTAATGCCCTTAGTTCAGATTCCTCTGCAAGGTGCTCATAGGTCTGCGTACTTCAACTGTTGAGTTTCTTGCATTCCAAGGCCAATGCCTTGATTCTTTTGACTGCGCTCCTGGTAGTTTCTTCTCTCTTATCTCGCACTTCCTGCGGAGTGCTTGGCACAAATTCTAGTTCTAGTTCTGCTATTCATGCTTGGAGCTACTGAATGGATTCAACGAGTTTCCCTAATTGAATCTCCATTGTGTCTTCTTCTATCTATGAGAGGCCTGACACAGAGCGAAGTGCTTTGGTGACTGCTTCTTTAACTCCCATATGCTTTGTAAGCAACTATTCTTTCTCCTTCTATATATGTGCTCTATCCTCTGCAAACTTCGCCTCGAGTTCATATTTTTCTTATTGCACAACATGACATTGCTCTATGGCTTACTCCTTTTCTTGCTTCAGGGCCTCTGTGGCCTGCTCTTTTTCTTCCTGGACACAACGAAGGTGACCCTCGATCGAGTTTGCTAATCTGCATAGTTGGGTAGGCTCATATTCTACGTCCCCAGTTGACAATGGTGTAGTAGACACTACGTGATTCAAATAAAGAGCCTGTTGTACCCCTTTGAGCTCCACCTCGATCCTGTCAAACATTGTCTCCTTTTTGGCTTCGCTTCACTACAATATGTCCTCTGAGGTATCTGATACATCGGCAATGATAAATTCAATTTCATCCACCGTGAGAATAGTGTGGAATGGGGGTTTATTGGCTTTTGACTTCTTCTGTGATGAAGGTTTCTTCGGGGAACCCTTTCTTTTCTTGGATATTTCTTCCTCTGTCAGAGGATCTTTAGGCGGTGTTACTTCACCCTGCTTCTACTTGTCTTCTACCCCTTCATCCTCTTCTTTGTCTACTTTGTCACCTCCTCCTCCTTCTCGTGAATCTGGTGTAGTGTCTTTTGATGCATTTCTCAATTCATGTACCTCTTCCTTCTTTTTCTTCCTGTTGTTGTTGGGTGCATCATATTCTTCATGAGTGACTACAAGACTTTCGATGAGGTCGAGGTCGGACAATTCTTCCTGGTCAACTGGTACAAGGAACTCTGTAGTCCATTCCTTGGTTATTTCTTACATATCCTCCTCTGTGAGTTTGTTATAGAACTGGAGCTCTTCTTTGTGTTCCTCTCTACGCACAGTGACATAAATGAGATGCCTATCTGAACGGAACTTTGCAAGTGGCTTGAACTGATGTAGTGTATTTGGTGTCATGAGAGGGAAAGATTCAATGGCCATCTTTAGCTACAGATATTAGGTGTGGAACACCACGTTTGACTCCCATTGTTTTTCCATGTCACTCTAATACCAAAGCATAGTGAACTTCATAGCTAGTTGTTCGAACGACTCAATTTCAGGGAAGGTCACTCCTTCCAACATCTCCCAAGCAATGAAGGAAATGAGGATCATCAGCCAGCTAAAATGAAACTCATAGCTCTGATTGATCCTGAGCTTCACGTCAGTCTTGCTCTAAATGGTTGACGAGGTAGCTCACCCAGTTCATTTGCAGTCCTTCAATGCATTTTCCTGCAAGGTCGACGACAAACCTCGTGACCTGCGTTGGCCAATTCTTCTTAATAATCTTACCAGTGATCAACTGGCAAGCTAGCCGCACTACACCATTCTATGTGGAGGCTTCCTTATAGCTCCACATCCCCTTCTCCACATCACCATATGTGTCTTTTATTGTCTGTGCCATGACGCGATCTGCAACCTTCCCTAGGTAAAATTCCTATGGGTCTGGTCCTTGCATGCTCAATCTAGTGATCTAATGGATCAATGTCGGATCTACTGTGATGTGCCTGTATAACCATAAGTATCCACCATGGAATCATGAAAACAAGAGTTTAACGTACCCGTTAACCTCTTGATGTCTGCCAAAGTGTGGGATATTCATCACATTAATAATGGTGGATATTGCAATGTCCATAGTCCATAGCTAGGGGATTATCTTTGACTTCTTCCCCATTGTCCTGGTCAAATACTTGTGTGGTGCAAGCATTCCATAGTTTTTGCGATCTCCTAAGTTGAATTCACTCATATTAAGCATCAAAATCCTCTCCAATTATAGTCCTACTATGCATATTCCCTTCGGGAGGTACACGGTGATCACTGTGTAGTCAAAGTCCCTCGGGATGTTGTCATGACTCACCGTGCCAGCCAGAGGCGAGATGTAGTCGGGCAAGATTTATGGGATGAGATTCGCATTCACCAAGTCATCACGATGCTTGGTTCATTTCTCTGTCTTTGTTTGGGAGGGCCTAAATCGACATGTAGTCGATGAGGATGCTTGCACTCCTCTTGTCGACGAATCTCGTGCTCCTGCAGACATGACCTTCTTAGCCATGAGGTCTATGAGAATCTCTTTGACGGATTTCTCTACTATGCTAAAGTCACCCGACATACATGCTTGAGATATGATATCTCGGGTTGGTGAACAAATAATCAAGTAGCAGAACGGATGGTGAGGTCTCAATAAGCACAGCGCGAAGCAACTAGTTATATGTAGGCTCGGATGATCACAATTGGAAAAAAGTGTCCACAGTAAGACATTCGACGGGTTAAATAGATAACATCGTAACAGGTTCTTCCAACGGGTAGGAACTTCTCAATTAATGTAATTCCATCTGTTATGACGTGGTCCCAATGGTCCAATGGCGAACGTTCCGGCAATAACTGTGTTTCTAGCAGTTCTGGAGCGTCGTTCTAATGATCGGGATGCCTCCAACGGTCATATCTCTTCGTCGCGGTAAATATCTAGTCTCTGTTGTTCTACTATTCTGGTGAGGTTCAAGTTCTGCAAGCCTTCCTTCTATGAAGTCCTCTCTGGAACCTCTTGCAATTTTTCTAGCTTTGCTTTCTCCTTACTAAGTTTTCTAGCTTTCTTTCCTATAATTTGCATCTCTAGATTCCTCTTTCCATTCTTGTTCTTATCTCCTCTTGGCATAGTAACTTCACACAAATGAGGGTCTTTCACAGGGTACTAGGGTAATACTTCTTCTCTTACTGTTTCTGGAGTAGATGCTCTACTCTCCTGTATGGATAAATTCTTTAAGTCTTCTTTCATTCTTTCAACTTTGACAGCTAGGTCTCTGGCCCTTAGTTGCTTCAACTTGTCCTCCTATTCTTCTATTAAGCACGTTGTTCTCTTAGCCATGCAATCCCTTAATTCTTTCTTTTTCTGTTCTAGAGCTTCCTCTTCTTCTTTCCTTCAGATTTGATCTTTCCCAACCCAAGTCTTTCCTAGCAAAATACCAAAGGGGGTTTTGTTCTCAACAAACTTAATGACCTCGAATTCTTATTTTGTCGATGATCCATGAGCAATCATAGGTACATGGGCAAGTCTTCCACATATAGTTATCAGCGTTCCTTTAAACAGTCCTATTCCTCCCAGTGAAGGAACCATAGCAGGTTTTCCTAATATTTCCCAAGTACTTTTTTTCATAATGTTCACATGTGTTTCTGCATCCAATACTGATCTGAAAATGAAAATATTTGTCTTGTTGTTCAAAGTATTCATTTCCATAGAAAAAAAATGTGCAAAGTATTTTTTATCAGAGTTTATGAAATTTTTGTGTGAGGGAGTATTGTTTTAGTTTACTGTATAACCTTCTTAAATATGTCTAACACAGCAAAATAACTTCACCATAAACACACAGCACATGATGAGGCAGTTCACCCCTCCTGGGCTACATCTGTCAGGTCCAAGGCTCCCAATGGGCATGTCCTTGATATATTATCATGCTCAAAATGGTATTACAATGAGAAAAAGGCCTAAACAGGCCAAACCAGCTGTGAAAACAAATTCAGAATACAGAAAGAAGCTAGAAATGACATTGTTTTCACCTAAAACAGTGAAGGGTGATCCAATGCAACTCCTTTTCCCTCAAGGACCTGATGGCTCCTCAAGCTTCTCTAACATAAAAATGGTTGAATGACACCTATTTTGTCTCTGCAACCTATTCCAGTCGCTCCATAATGCTGAGAATACCAAAAATCAACCAAGATTCGTCCAAAACCGTTTTTTGTAGAAGAAGTTATCCCCAAAACAAGTTCTATCCCTTTTTCCCAAAAAAACTCCACCAAATCTAGAGTAGCGGGAGTTAGGCCTGCTAAAAATGGCAATTGGTGCCAAAAAAAACGAACTCCGCCAAAAACAATCGGAATCGTTTAGGCTTTAGCTTTAAGTGTTAGTGGAGTGGTCACATAATCACCACATAAGCCGTCGGCCTTTATGGTTGACAAACCACGTTGCACACCTGTGGCATTTAATGGTTACAAGCCACGTACATGTGCTAACGGTACAAAATGCAACCATCGGGGTCTATGGGCCATGGTTCTAGGCTCGTGGTCCCGTGTATAGGGGGTTGGTCCTTAGGGGCTGGTCCCCTTTTTTACCGCCAATCAAACCTTGTATCAAATTTTTAAACAATATTTTATGTATCAATGGTAAGAACCACCACTAGCTCGGATGGTTAGGCCTTGGGGCTACCCTCCGATCGGCCCGCAGTCGAATCCTGCCAACTCCAAAATGATTTTGTCCTCTAAACTTATTCAATATTGAGGCCACGGAGCGGCCTCCGGGCCTAGCACATTTTTTTTTCAAATATATTTATTTATTTTATTATTATTATTATTATTATTATTATTATTATTATTATTATTATTTTAAAATGAAATAGTGAATATTCAAACTTGAATAACTTTCGCATACAGATTCGGTTTTGAGTGTCGTTCACGGCAATAGGATCGTATCGACGAGGCCTATCCAGTCATTCTGACTTCAACCAATTCTGAGAAATTCCAATTTTGAACATTTTCTTCACTTAGGACATGATCACCTGATCACACCTCCCCATTGGAAGCTTTTGGACCCCAAAAGCCTTCAATTACCTGTTAAGAAGATGAGGGTACAGGTCCCTCACCTTTTCCAATTCAATCCACTTTGCCTTACTCGGTTTGCTGCCTTTAAGACCAACCCGAACATAATCAGCATTTCCCCTCCTTGAAGTGTGTGTCCTTCTGTCAAGGATAGCATCCTCTTTCAACTCATCCAAAAATTCTGGTGAGAAATCCTCTATGGATGGCAGCTGAATGTCACTTTCATAATCAACAATTAGAGGAGGTTCATACAAACGTAGATTTTCCACATTCACAACGGAATACATTTCCATGTATGAAGGCAAATCTAATTGAAAAGCATTATTTCCAACTTGTTTAAGTATCTTGAATGGACCATAACGAATAGACTTCATCTTTTTACCTTCTCCTTGCATTCTTTCCTTACTAATATGCATCCATACCTTGTCACCTTCTCAAAACTTATGATCAATTCTGTGCTTATCATGCCTCTCCTTGTACTTACCTTGACTTTTTTCAAGTTGTTCTTGAACTTGTTGATGTATGAGCTGAATTCTTTCAATGAACATGCGAGCTTTGTCAATGTCACTATGACCATCAATGGCCACATCCTTCTCAAGAATAAAATCTAAAGTTGATTTAGGCAAATACATAAAACAAGCTTCAAAAGGTGATGTATTTGTAGAAGAGTGCTTGGCCTGGTTGTAAGCATGCTAAATGTAATGCAAATGCTCATCCCAAAGCTTGGGATGCTTGCTGCAATAACCTCTCAAAATATGTACAATGGTTCTATTCACTACCTCTGTTTGGCCATTTGTTTGCGGATGGAGAGCAGTACTCTTCTTCAACTTGGTGTCCATCATATTCCATAAATTGGACTGAAAATTCCCCACAAATCTGGAATCCCTATCACTAACAATAGAAGTAGGCAAGCCATAATGAACCCATACATGTTGAAAATATAAATCAGTAGTTTGTTCAGCAGTTATAGTTTTCTTACATGGCATAAGAATACACATCTTGTTGAAACGATCAACTACTACATAAAGATAATCATGTTTCTTTCTAGATAATGGTAGCCCTCCAACAAAATCCATAGAAACACTTTCCCATGGTCTAGAAGGTACCGACAATGGCGTATATAAACCAAGCTTCCTATTACTAGGCTTTCTTGTAGCACATAATGAACAACCTCTAATGAAATGTGAAACACTATCTACCATGCGAGGCCAATAACATTACCTCTGTAAATGTGCCACCATTTTGCTTACCCCGAAATGTCCAGCTATGAGAGAAGAATGAGCTTCTCTCATGATGCTTAGTATCTCCCCTTGTGGTATACATAACTTGCCCAAATGAAATAGCAAATTATTATGCAAAAAATAATCATTCTCCTCAACATGATTTCCTTCACTCAAGTTAGTATATACATCCTTAAAATCAACATCTGAAGCATATTGTTCTATGTAACTTGCATGTACAATAGAATCATTCTTAAGCAAAGTACTAGCACAAACAATAGGCCTTGAACGCATATCAGAAACCGTGTAGTAAATACCTTTCTTGTACCTTATTACCAAGTGAAATTGTTGTAGGAAGCCCATCCATCTGAAATGACGTGACTGCTGCAATTTACTTTGCGATTGCAAGTATTGTAAAGGTTGATGGTTGGTATGAACAATGGTTTCTTTTCCCATCAAATAGTGTTTCCATTTTTTGACACTTTGAACCAACGCATACAACTCTTTATCATATGTAGGATCATTCACAACAACACCATTAAATGTCTTAGAATGAAATGCAATAGGCTTACCATGCTGTAAGAGAACTGCACCCATGGCGTAATCACTAGCATCTGTCTGAATCTCGAATGACTGTCTCAAGTCCGGTAATGCAAGGATTGGAGCTGAACTTAACTTCTCTTTCAAAGACTCAAAAGCTTTATGTTGCTTGCTTCCCCATTGGAAAGCACGCTTCACACTAGTCACTGCATGCATAGGAGCTGCTATGGCAGAGAAGTTAGAAATAAACTTCCTCCAATACTAAGTTGCACCCAAAAAACTCCTTACCTCTGTGATGGATTTGGGAGTAGGCCAAATCACAATGGCTTCTACTTTGGAAGGATCAATTCTCAAAGCACCTCCTCCTACTATGTGTCCCAAATAAACCAAAGAAGTTTTTCCAAATTCACACTTTGACATTTTAAGAAATAACTGATTTTTCTTCAAAATATCAAGTACTTTCTTAACATGCATGACATGCTCTTCTCTAGT
>JASDQU010254575.1:4093-16068 GCA_032191745.1 Picea mariana | reverse complement strand
TTTTATAAAAGAAAAGAGTTCTCAACCCAAAGTTCCTTCTTATCTTCTTCCTTGAAATTTTAAGTAGTTGCATTGCATTTGGAATGAAAAAACATTCTATGATAAATTGTATAGTAGGATCTTGGTTTTCATTTTGAAAAGTTTGCACCTTGAAAGTTAAAAGAGCCAAATCTTCACTTGTAGGACGTAGTTTGCTTTCATTTACTTTTAAAGGACAATGTTCTGAAATATCATTTAAATCTTTTCTTTCGTCTCTCAAAGAACTCCACGAGTTTCACTACCATACCTCTGAGTAATCAAGCCACTAAAATTAACGCTTGATGTTAAAATCAATTAGACTTTTTCGTTTATAGGGTACACCAATTAAACTAGGCTTTAGGGCCTTGGATTAGGTGTGGTGAGGAAAATATTCAAGGCCACTTAAATAAAATTAAGAGTCTAAGATAGGGAGTGTTGAAGTCCAATGTTGTAAAATTTAGCCGGGACCCCCCTCTAACACAGGGGCTAAACATGAGGTCATGTTAGTAAAGGTAGAGGAGATAACCCCTCCAAAGTCGGACCAAACGTAGTGGGGATTGTATTTGAGGGCCATTCTTGGGATTTCGTTGACTACATTTGACTAAGGAGCTTCGTGGACCTCGAAGCCATTTGGAATCCTCAGTTGTCTTCCAAATCATTTGTTTTCGGTACCCTTGAAAGGCTTCAGACATAGCTATCCTACTCATACAATCAACCCGACTATCGATTTTACCCGCCTGGTGACTGACTACGAGTTGAAAACCTAGTTTCCTTTAGAGGGACTCACACATGTGACTGCAGGGGTATACTGCAATACCTAGGACAGACATTGGATCACGCTTTGCAGAGTATACTCGGAGGGTGTTTCCGTGTTTGAGTTACACTTGCACCAATAAGTTTATCTAGTGTTGGTTGGCGTAACTGTTCTTCCTGCCATTCTATTGATTGCTTGATTTATCTTTAGGTACTTTGTATTGTGTGCTCTATGCTTCTCCCTAGATTTACCTTAGAGTGTTGATTTATCATTTCACAAAGTGGAAGATCAACAGCTTCGCCGTTCACGTAGATTCCCATGCCTTCCGCGAGTAACTTTGGAGTCACCACCTCCACCACTAAGGTGAAGGTTAGATCAACAAGGTTCTTTTGAAGTTACCGGGCCACAAGAAATTGTGTCGGATCCTGTTCCTAGAGAAGACATCCTTTCATCAGAGGAGACCAACGTTTATGACCTCAAAGCTGAAGGCTTCAAGCCCGCAAACCCTTCGATCACTGATCTTTTAGCACCAATACTTGTTCATATTGTCCCTCCTGAGGTGACTTCTCCTGGTCGTCGTCTCATTAGGTGACTGGCTATGGAAGCGAGTAATGCTACTTCTACTGGGAGTCCTCATACTCCCATCCCAACCACGGGTGGATGGGGTGTCGTGCCCCCTCCCCCACCTTCACTTACAAGGATTACCTTTAGTCAGATACCTACCATTTCTAGCAGTGACATAATCTCTAACACGACTTCGACCACTATTCATACTTCTAAAGTACATAATATGTCTGTCGCTCCTTTTATATATGGGATGCCAAGTTTTGACACAAGCTCAACTTTAACCTACTCTACTTTACAGATCGTTGGTCTGGGGGTAGAGAGTTCTAATGCTCCCTTGCAAGGATCCTTTGGGGCCACTTATGCTCCATACAATGTAGTCCCTTACTGTGGGGGTCGTATCCCTCCTCTATCCCCTTCGCTCGGAGGTTCTTTTAATCAAATATCAAAGCCTAGTGCCGGTTCCAATTTGTTTAGTGGAGGGTGTCAAAGGCCTCAATCCTTTATGACTCTGGTTGGGTCTATGCCTTTCTCTTTATTTGATGCTTTTGGAAATAACACTTTCTCGACGTCCCCATTTTCGTCAGGGGGAAACCCCTTTCTCAATCAACCTAACCCCATGCAAGGTTTTGTTCCTTCAAAGGGAGAGATGAAAAGAGCCTTCTCCTCTCACAGTCTTGGAAATCCATAGCATGGTTCTATACCTCTGCAAGGGATGTCGATTGGGGTAAACCCCTCCCATGCTCAGTGGAACCCCGGGCAAGGTTCAGTTCCTATGACAGGAGGATAGACTAGGGTCAACCCCAACCAAGGTTTTTGGAATACCATGCAGGAATCAATCCATACTAAAGGTATGTCATCAAATTATTTGAACCCATTGATGATGTTGACTAGTGCACAAACCCCTTATACTAGCCAAGGAAACCCTAGTTTTTACCAGAACCCTAGTCAACATACAAGCTTTTCCTGGCAACTTGGTGCCAACCAAAATCCAGGTTCATCTTTTCCTTTAAATCTGCCACAAACCATGTTACCCTTTATGTCAAATCTTCATTTTCTAGACTTGTCAAGGTTGTTAAATGATCCTATTTGTCATGATCCATGTTGGCCTCCTATGCAAACTAAGTTTTCCTCAGACATACCAAAATTTGAAGGCAAGCCTAGCAAAGATCCGGATGATCATGTTAGAAATTTTCAATTGTGGTGCTCCTCCAACTTGCTGAATGATGACTCTATAAAGTTGTGATTGTTTCAATGCACTCTCATAGGTGGAGCTACGAAGTGGTATATTGAGCTCGATGGATTGAAATATTCTTACTTTAACAATTTGACAATGGTTTTCTTAAACAATTTCTAGTTATCGATGATATACGATGCCGACACAGAGTTGCTGTCAAATTTTGAGCAAACTAAGGTTGTCCATATCTCTAATCATATCCGAGAATGGAATCGCCGGAAGAGCTTGATCAAAGTAAAGGTCCCTCCTACGTTTTTGATCTAGTGGCTCCCAAAGTCTTTGGTTCCTTATGTTTCCAAAGACGTCGCAACTTCTAGAGTATTTTATGAGGAAGAGGCTATAATGAGGGCTCAACAACTGGAATTGATTTATTCTCAATCCAACATGTTGTATGATATTCTTCTTGACACATCGTGATAAACCTTTGACTTGACCAAACTGAAGTCTAGGCCTCTTGCCGATGGTATAGTAGACTCAACACAGAACAAGCCATAGATCAGTTGTCTAACCAAATACAACAATTATTGCCTCAACAAACTATGGCCAACCAAAATTTTGGTACGATTTCCCTTGCCACCCACACGTCAGAAGTACACAGTGTGCAGATGACAAACCCCAAGGAGAACCAATAGTCCAAGGAAAAAATAAAGGATAAAGGAAATAAGGGTAAGGGGGGTAATGATAAAAAGGTTTCTAAAAATGTTGGTGTGGGAAAAAATGATAAGAAAAATGTTAAGTTTTCATGTAAGATTTGCATAGACGACCACTTGACTCATCAATTCCATCGGCTTGAGGAAGACCAGAAGATTTTGGCACAGTAGCAAACTATTGTGTTAACGAACCCTTTCACTCAAGGGAAGAATATGGCACAAGCTTCCTCATCCATAACCACGACTGAGGGAAATTAGGGTTCCCCCATGCTTAATGCTAATACCAGAGTTGCAAATGTATACATGATGAGATTAGATGCTCATATTCATATTAGAGCTCATGATTACAGAATGCCTAAATATGCTCAGAAAAGAAAAAAAGCTTCCAAACCATCGCCTCCTCTTCATATTGAGAAGACCATGGGAGAAACAACGACTCACATCCCTAAAGGTGAGTTTAAGAAAGATTATCATAATGAAAAGCAAGGGCTACCCATAACTATTCTGTAGTTTATGATCTTCTGGAAGCCCCTTGTGTGATGCCCACTCTGGAAGTTCTCCAGAGTTTCCCCTCACAGAGAAAAGCATTATTGTCTGCTTTGGGTGCTGCTGAGCTAGCTAACTCGGGAGCTATCATTTTTGACCCCTCTGATCACAAACCTTGTTTTCCTTACCACGTTACCTTCCAAATAGTATTGGTTTATGCCATGAAATCATTGACACGAAATATTTTCTGCACGATGGTAGATGAGGGTGCGTCAACTTGCATTATGTCATTGGCATGTTTCAAGGCTATTAGTCAACCTGATTTGTCTCCATCTCCTACATTGTTAACTGCGTTTGACGACCGTTATTTTCAATCGCATGGCATAATCCCCTCCTTTCTCATGCAGTTGGAGGGAAAAACCATGTGTGTCAAGGTCGAAGTAGTTGACACGCCTCTCGACTACAACCTTTTGTTGGGATGAAGTTGGACTTACGCAATGACAATAGTTGTATTCTCCATTTTTTGTGTACTATGTTTTCCTTCTCTCATCCCGACTCTTCATCGGGGGCATCCATGGTACCGATGATTGATAACCCATAGCAAGGTATCGTCAACTTAGGTGTTGGATTGTTTCCATATTTGATGGGTACTTTTTATTTTCCACCACCTTCGAATGATGTTAAGTTTATTTCGGCTGTCCCTGATCAGCCTAAGGCTGCGATCTTTCAAGTAGCTTCGTTTCGAACAACTTATTTTAACGATCAGTGAAATTTACCTTCCTCATCGACTTCGATAGAAGGGGTAGTGCACCTTGGCATGGATATGCCCCTATTCGTTGTTGAAGTCGCATACAATATTGTTCAACAAACCTTGACCGAATCTGATCCAACTCCCCCTCAAGAGATAGATCCTATTCTAGAGCCTATTTGGGCTCAAGAGTCTCTTACTTCTCATGATCCTTTGGTCTTTGGGATGATCTTAATCATAGATCATACTTTTTACCCGAGCTTAGGAGGGTGGAAGAAGGAGAGTTTACTACGACCATGAATGGAGATGTCACTTGTCTTGTTAACCCTTTGGCGACGCACAAATTTTATGCCGAGGGAAACATGGCAAGTATAGTTGAGACGATTCCAATTGATATCTCCAAAACCACCAACGTCATTGAAAAGGTCTTCATCGGAGTAGATTGTTCCCCCAAGGATATTTAGGCACACACTGAGTTATTTAAAGAATTTCACGACATTTTTTCCTAGTCTTATGAGGAAATTCTAGGCATTGACCCTCATATAGTCGAACACAAGATTATGACTTATCCCAATGCTAACCCTGTCCGGAAGAAGCTTTGCCCAGTCAACTCTCACAAGGAAACGACTATCAAAGATGAGGTAGAGAAATTTATTAAGGTTGGTTTCATCTACCCAGTTCAATTGACGGAATGGGTGTCAAACCCTGTTCCCGTTAATAAAAAACAAGGTACGATTCATGTGTGCATGGATTTTCGTGATCTGAACAAGGCATGCCCAAAAGATAACTTTCCTACCCCATTCTTTGATCATATTATCGATGAATGTGTGGGATGTGAAGTTTTTTCTTTTATGGATGGTTTCTCAGGGTACAATCAAATTCATATCAAGCCTGAGGATCAACATAATACTGCTTTCATATGTCCTTGGGGTACGTTTGGATATAATAAAATGCCTTTTGGCCTAAACAATGCTGGAGATACTTTCTAGTAGGCCATGTCATTTGCCTTCCACGACCTTAAACATATAATCAAGGCATATCTTGATGATCTTGCATCATGTTCTCACAAGATATATGATCATCCCACTCACCTTCGACTTATTTTTGAGAGGTGTCGCTACTACCAGATTCACCTAAATCTAAACAAGTGTAGTATTTGTGTTATGTCGGGACATTTATTAGGTTTTATTGTGTCCACCAAAGGGATCATGGTCGATCCTATTAAGGTTGAGGCAATATTTCAATTTCCCCCCCTACACACAGTTCCCCAGCTCTAGAGTCTTCAAGGGAAAACTAACTTCTTATGATGATTTATTGCTAACTATGCCAAAATAACTTAAGGGTTTATGCGTCTATTGAAAAAAGGGGTCCCATTATCTTGGGATGAAGCAACTCAATGTTCTTTCGAAGTGTTGAAAAGTGCCCCGACGTCTGCCCCTCTGCTCAACCCTCCTGATTATGGTAAGGATTTCTTGTTATATGTAACACACCCAACCCCTAAATACCCTTTCTAGGGATGGGGCATCAAATTTTTGCTTTTCCTTGGTTCATTTCCGGTCCCTTACTAAGAAAAACTCTCTTATTATGCTCCCCAAAATCTTACATCCCACTATGTGCTTAAACCAACTAGCAGGGTCCTCCTTATGACCTCAGGATGAAAACTGAGAGCTAAGAGTCTGCTTAGCGAAGGTTTTGGCATTTCGTAATTCTTGAACTTTGGGAGTTGCAACGGTGTTGTCGAATTCCCGGATCACCAAATAGCGGAGGGAATCAATGGTTTGTGTCCTCTGCTGAGAGACTACAGTTGAAAAGGGGGGCTTTAGTCTTCAAAGATATTTCCCACTCCACCACGTGATATTTCTAGAGTGCCAAACTGGCGAAGCTACGAAGGGCCTCGAGATCGATCCACGTGGCCTTGGGCATTCGATGATTGAAGATCGACGTTATACATTAGACGTCGGTGTTTGAAGATCGATGATTGACGTTGAGCATTCAACATTCTATGATCGACGTTGATAGCCTCTCCACTACAATACGCCCCAAATCTCCCAAACTCTCGAATGAACCAGGAGTTGACACGTGGAGGGGGCCAGAGGTGACATGTGTCCTCATTAAGGGGTGACATGTGTCATGTTATAATATTCATAAGGGGTCTATGAATCGTCCATATGTAGGTGACACATGGCACGCGTAATGTGGATCCATGTCACCTTGAATGACGTGAGGATGCCATGTCATCTTAGGCTGATAGATGCCCCGCCCTTCAATCTCATGGCCAGTAAGAGTCCAGGTAGCCCTCGAATCCGCAACCTCCATTACTTTGAGGTTTCTAACTTCACAAATCCTCACATCAAAAATCTCCTTAAGAGCCAAGTCTCCAGACTCTCAGATCTAGCACCAAGTGTCCTCATCCTACCAACGAACGAGATTCATTTTGGTGTTCGGGACTTCGGAGGTTTTAACACTTCATAGACTCTTGGCCAGATTCCTCCGGAGTACTAAGTCTCCAGAACATAGGATCGATGGCCATGTACCCTCTCATCCAACGACTTTAGTTCGATAGACAACGTTTGATAAGGGACAAGAGGGGGCCACGTGTTGCTCCATGACGCATTCCCGATTAGTTGGGTATATTGGAAGGGTGCTTAACGAAGTTATTAGATCGACGGTTGAGAGGGATCCCGAAGGATCCGAGGATCGACGGTGTTGGCCCTTGACCAAGTTTTGAAGAATACTTGGTCATATTTGACCGTTTTTGGGACTACGACAACTTTCCAAAGATGGAGCGCAACGCGAAGCAGAAATTAGGGAAGCAAGACCTATTTTTGGGTCCCTTTTAGGGTTTTGGGTTGATGTAAAGGGAAAAGGGATGTCGGCCCATGGGTTTACCCATGCTTAGGCCCACTTTGTAATCTATAAATAGATACTTAGGCAATGTAAGTAGAGGAGAAGTAGTAGTAGTAGTAGTACATATATGTGATGTATAACTAAAGGCTTAGTGCTAGTAGTTAGATCTGTGTGATCGGATGTATATTGCAAGTTCTCTGTGCATGATTGTAAGGGGATTGGAAAGCTTAGTGCAAGTTGTTGTAGTTTTGTGTTGAAGTGCAAGGAAGAAGGATCTGGCGAGCTGCACAGATCTTTTGTCCTGTGCGAAGTAAGGGTCACTGAAGCTCTGTGCTGCAACCGCTTGACCGAGATAATATAAATAAGAAGACTTTGTGGACGTAGCCCCAGGGTGGGGGTGAACCACGGTAACTTTTTGTATTGTGCTCTATGCTTTGACCTAATGTGTTTATCTCCTTCTTAGCTAAGTGCTTGCTGTGATTAAATAGATCTAGTTATGCTATGTTCTTATGATATATGAATGAATGTTAGATTTGATATATAAGTTTCTTAGTGCTTGATCTGCTGAATCTAATCTATATTTTTGTGGCTAAGTTCTAAATCATATTTAGTCTAAGTATTCACTGTGATGCTCTATGCTATCTGCGAAGTACCATAAGGGTTAAATATTGATGAATGATCTATGTTAAGTGCCCTGTAAAAGATATAATCATAGATCGGTGTCCCAGCTAAGGTTGTAGACATCTGAGTTCTGCAACCACCCCTGCCTCTACCTCAGGTGAGACTTCATTTGCTTCGTAGGTGTTGCTGAAAGGGATGGTAGTTAGAGTTTTGTTGGTGCGCTCTTGAGCATTGAACCCTGGGTCTACCCCTGTGCCAACAAATGGTTCTATTGCTGGGACCTAGAACTGTGATTGCTGGGAACTAAAGAAGTAAAATCTTTGTGCGAAATAAGCTCTGTGCGTAGATCTGTTTCCCTAGTGCACAGTATTCTACTTGACCTACGAAGCTTTGTGCCGAGAAATAAAGGTCAGATCTGAAGGAAAGAGGTCAGATGTGCAAGAAAGAGGTTGATACTAAAGAAAAGAAGTGAGATCTGAACACTTTATGCTCTAAGAAAGGTAAAAGTAGAAATTTCGGCAGAAAAAAGGTAAGATCTGTAAGCTCTAGCCTCTAGTAAAGGTAAGAATAGTTCAAGTTTTAGATATGAAAGCTTTGTGCTCTATATAGGTAAGATAAGTGGAAATTTTTTGTTTATGAAGCATGAATTTAGGTACGCTTGATAGATTTTTTCCTAGCCTGAAAACTAGAGCATTGTTAGATAAAAGAAAGTTTGATATGAATAGGTCTGATAGGAATAGTGAAAGATATGTTATACCTATGCATAGAAAGAATTTTTGGACTAACCAATGGATGCAAGATCCTAGAAATAAATTTTTGTAGGCTAGCCATCATGATCCTAGCGCGCAATACAAGAAGAGTTGGGGATCATGGATGAGAAAGAGAGGATTAACCCTTTGTTACAATTGCAGAAGACCAGGACATCTTGCTAAGGAATGCCCTGGGAGAAACCCTAGCTGCCTCTATTATAAAGCTATGGACCATGAAGTATTGGATTGTTAGACTTGAAAAACTGAATATGAAACAAGCAAACTCTAAAGGAGATCAAGAGACTAAAATTATGGAAGAACCCCAGAAAGAATCAGAGATCATGTTACTGAAAATAAAAGAAACCCTAGATGATCATAAGGATGTCAGTTTGTTAGAGATCTTCAAAGAAAAGGAGAAAATCGAAGTAAGAATAGGAGACTTCGACATTGACTGTGCTGTGGATGAGGGAACACCAATGAAAATTATGACAGAAAGCACTTGGGAAACCCTAGGAAGGCCTGATCTAGTCCCTTCACTAGGAACCATCGGATTATTTAAAGGAAAAATGGTAACCCTATGTGGTAGAATTACCTAGATAGCTATGAGTACCCATGGAGCTTCCACAGAGGAAGAGTTCAAAGTCATTAAATTTATTGAGGACCGTGCCCCATTTCCATCTTTGTTGGGAAAGATCTAGATTGAAAAAGACCAGATCCAGAGGAAAGATGAAAAGGAAGCCCTAGAATAGAAGAAGCAAGAACTCATGGAATTTATGACTAGAAGGATCGCCTACTTGATGGAGGAACAAGAGAACAGATCTCAGCTGTTAAACACCAGGGACCTAGATGTCGAAGCTATAAGAGCATTGGAGGAACCACAGAAGACCGAAATACCTAATCCATATGATGAAGGAGTATTACCCTTGGATATGAAGAAAGAACCTAAGCAACGCGAAGTGACTATGTCGAGAGAAGATAAGACTTAGAATGGAAAAAGGATGACTGAGACTAAGCTCACTGGGAAAAAGGCTAGGAATCTAAGTAAGAAGAGGGCTAAAATCGGAAAGTTACAGAAGACTCCAGAGGAAACTTCGCAGAACGAAAAATCACAAGAATTGAGCTTCGCCGAGATATCAGAACAACGACATCTGGCACTTTGCCATGGTGCAACAATATAGCCGTTGGACTGATATACCTGTTCGACTTTCGCCCGAACGGGTTGAAAATCAATTATGGGTTCCCACTAGACCGTTGGACAACACCAGAACGGATAAAACAGAGTTAATGAAGGCCCCATATCTGGTGCAAGCAGACCATTGCTAAGTTTCCCTACTTAGTCTGTCACACCATGCACCGAGAATACTTTTTGCTAAGTGAGAATTTGAGCCCGAAACTTGAGATTACTTCACCTTGTGATCATTTCCTTACTATTCAGCCTAGTCTCTGAATTCATTTTCACACCTGATCTAGTGGACCCAAGCTTGTATGTCGGATGATCTCAGTGCTGTCGAGAAAGTAGTTGAAGAAGTTTTGATTGACCTAATGGATGAGGGAGTCATGTCAGAGAGAAGGATGTCTGCAGGTGTGCAAGCATCATTGACAGGAGGAGTCCAAGCTTCTCCCTCCAATGCTCGCAGAGAAGGACCTTCTAGAATCACGACCGAGACAAGAACAAAGCACATAGACGATATTGCAAATGCCAAGCTGATCCCGCACATTCTGCCAGTTTACATACCACCTTTGAGCAGAAAGATTAATCGTGACAGTGTACCTAGAGACTTTGAGTACACCTTGATCACCACGTATCTTCCGAAAGGGGTGCGCGTAGTACGTGCTTACCAGGATAAGCTCGCAGCACTAAAATTTAATGATTTTATCCTTGGAGATCACAAAACCTACAACATGTTATCTCCACATAAATACTTAACCAAGACCAAAGGCAGAAATGCTAATATTGTCCCGCAGTCCTGGACCCAGAACCTCGCGCAGTCCACACTGCTCAACATAATGAAGATCCCTCACTTCGGAAAACACCAGGAAGTCAACACATGTGTCAGGTTGCTGTTGTCTTGCTACCATGACGGATACTTATGGTTGGACCGCCACATCATTGTGGATCCGACTCTAATCAATCAGATCACAGAACTTAGCATGTAAGACCTTGACCCACATGAATTTTACCCAGGCAAGACCTCAGACTGAGCACTAGCACATCGGATAAATGAAACTTATGGCGATGTAGAGAAGGGTATGCGAGGCTACAAGGTAGCCTCTATTCAGAGTGGCACAGTGCACCTTACATGTCAGCTGATCGCGGGCAAGTTAGTTCGTAAGAACAGACCAACACAGGTGACTAGCTTCATAGTTGACCTCGTAGGGAAGTGCGCCGAGGGATTACATATGAATTGGGCATAGTATCTTGTAAACCAGTTAGAGCTGGATTGCAGAGGAGCGCAAGACGAAGGGTATGAGTTCCACTTTAGTTGGTTACTCATACTCATTGCTTTCATCGCTTGGAAACTACCAGAGGGAGCCACTTTTCCAGAGATCGAACCTTTCGAACCACTAGCCGCGAAGTTCTGTACACTGTGGTACTCCAACGACATGAACAAGCAGTGGTAGTCCAATGCTGTCTTCCACACCTACTTCAACCAATTGAAGAATTCAATTCAGTCTACATTGCGAATCACCCCAAACGTACTTCATAGGTTTATACCTTTGATGAAATTTAGCGTGGACCGCCACTTCACCTATATTACAACACACGGTGATGAGCATAAACAACAACTCCAATCCTACTACAAGCTGACATAAGATGACTTGGAGGAGATTACCAAGGAATGGTCGGCGGACCTCCTTGTTACAGTGGACCCCGCAGACATGTCCGACGAGGAAAGCCCTGAAGCTATGCCGGATGCACTTGGGCCAAGCAGGACTAAGAAGGATGACGAAGTTGAAGACATCCCTACCACGTCCATGAAGACTACTTCGATCTCACCTGTGCAGGGAGGTGATGGTGATGAGCTAGGTGGTACAGAAATTGAGCAAAACAGAGGTGAGGTTACTCCACCTAGAGAGGAGGAGGATCCCTCCATGAAAATAAAGATGACACCACCAAAACCCTCCTCCTGAAATAAAGCTCAGGCCACCCGGACAACGCTTAAAACTACCCTTACCCCGGATGACTTTGACTTCTTAATTGTCGCACTGAATGATGTTTCACTAGAGCTCGTAGAAAATAAAGAAGCAAAGCAGGAGGAGCTATTCAACCGAATCAAGAGTGAACTCAAATAAGTGCAAC
>JASDQU010254574.1:0-15222 GCA_032191745.1 Picea mariana | reverse complement strand
CGTTGAGTACTTTTTCTGAGGTTTTTCTATGCTATATTGATATTTGGTTCTTAACACATAGGGTATCAGAGAAAAGGTTACAACACTTGGACCTTAAACAAGGCCAAAAATATTTTCTTAGCACATATTTTATGTTTTATGAAAAAAGCAACAAAACAATTATTGTTACAAACATAAAAAAATTATTTCTTTTGTGATCATGGCAGGACAGAATGAAGTTGAGATCAGACTCAGGGAGAATCCTGAGAAAACCCCTCCTAAAGAACAGAGGCCAAACAGTGACGGAAGTTCACCTACCGAGGTTCAGGAAACTATGAGAAATATCATTGTGGAATTGCAAGTTTTTAAAGAGGACAATGAGAAACTGAAAAAGGGACAACAAGAACAATGATAAATAAATGAAGTATTGTTGCATAGCATAGTAACAAAGAAGAGCCTGAAGTTAAATAATGAGGAAGAAGAGGTCAGTAAAAGGGCCTCCAAAAATTGTGGTACTGAAGGAGAAAAATGGGACAGCTCTTCTGAAGGTACACCATCAGTAGAAAATAAACCAACCACAGGAGGAAAAAGGAAACAGATGGGCCATATTGAGGGAAATTTTAAGAAAATAAAATCGTCCACCTTTGATGGGGAATCCAGGACATGAGAGGAGGTTGAAGCATGGTTACTAGACATAAGAAAGTATTTCCACATCTACAATTGTTCCAACAATAGGAAGTTGAGAATAACCATCTATAATCTAAAAGGAAAGGCTAGCATATGGTGGCAGGACCTGAAGTTGGCCAAGTGCCTAAAGGAAAAACAGATGGAGTGGTTGGATTTTAAGAAATACTTTAAGAAACATTATTTATCTTAAAGTTACTATGAAATAAAAACCAAGGCGTTTTATGAACTAAGACTCGATCAAATGTCTATGGATGACCTGATAAACAAGTTCTTGGAATTATTAAGGATCATGCCTTTTATTTTGGAGGACAAAGTAAAAATCCAATGATTCCTAAGTTGTCTACCACGGTCCTATAAAGACAGAATATAATTCGATAACCCCAATTCCTTAAGTGAAGGTTTTAGGAAGGCTCGAATGTGTTGCGACCAATACAAATAGTGGTCGAAATTTCCCAAGTCTTGGAAAGATAGGAAAGAAGACAAAATGAACCAGCAGAAGAAGCGATATCAACCAACCCTCTTCTGGAATGAAGGAAAGAGTTTTCCAAGGAAAGAGTTTCAGAACACCCAAGGAGGTGGTAAACCAGTCAATCTGGGAACAAAGAAGTTTGGGGACAACCCTAGAGAACCGTTGAAATGATGGGAATGTGGAGAACCACACTTGAGGAGGAACTATCAACGATTGACCTTTGCAACCAGGACTATGGTTCACAACCTATAGGAAGCCTCTATAGTGGGAGATCTGGGAAGAAGTTTACATCAGATCAATGTAGCTGTGGATGGCCGACAAGATGATCACCACTCCACCGTAGTGGATGTTGAAGGTAAAGTTAACAATACTCGTGTTTCCATTTTAATTGATCCAAGACTTAACTTGAGTTATATTTCTCCTTGTGTAGTGGATTCAAATAAACGTAAGAGAAAAAGACAGGAAAAATCTTCACTAGTACAACTAGAAACAAGAACAAAAAGAAAAGTATCTAATTTTTTTTCTGACTGTGAGTTCAGTTTAGGTGGTCAAAACACAAATATAATTATTAATATTCTATCGTTAGGGTCGTATGATATAATTATCAAAATGGACTGGTTAGAAATGCATAAAGAAGTTTTAGATTGTTATGGAAAATCAGTCAAGTATAAAGATGAAAATGACACTGTTAGGATAGTTCAAGGCATACAGAAACCAATCTCAGTTAGGCAGATTTAACCAATGCAATTTAAGAAGTGCATGAGAAAAGGTTGTCATATTTACACTATCCAAGTGAATAATCTATTGGAAAAAGAAAATACACCTAGCTTAGAGGATTTTGTCATCTTTCATGATTTTAGAGATGTGTTTGTTGATGAGATACCTGAATTTCCCCCAAGGAGAGGGATATACTTTTTTATCGATCTATTGCCTCGTTTAACTCCTATATCTAAGGCTCCCTACCAAATGAGTTTACCTGAATTAATAGAATTAAAGATTCAACTACAAGAACTGTTGGACAAGAAATACATACATCCAAGTGTCTCACCATGGGGAGCACTAGTCGTTTTTAAAAAAAAGAAGGACGTAGCTCTAAGATTATGCATTGATTACAGACAGTTAAACAAAATGACGATTAAGAACAAATACACCTTACCTAGGTTCAATGATCTATTTGATCAAGTAGGTGGGGAAAATATTTTTTCTAAATTGGATTTAAGATCTGGTTATCACTAGGTTATAATAAAAGATAAGGACATAAGTAAAACACCATTCATAATGAGATATGGACATTACAATTTTTTTGTTATACCATTTGGCCTCACTAATGTGCCAACAAATGTTATGTGTTTAATGAAAATCATTTTCAATTAGTACTTGTAAAAGTTTGTTTTCATATTTATTGACGATATCCTAGTGTATTCTAAAAAAAAAGAAGAACACGAAGAAAATATGAGGATAGTACTACAAACCTTAAGAAAACACAAACTGTATGCTCAATACAACAAGTGTGACATTTATAAAAAACAAATACAGTACCTAGGACATGTGATATCTGAATAAGGCATTGCAGTTGACCTAGAGAAAATCAGAGCCATCATGGAATGTCAGATCCCTAATGTCGTAGTGGACATCTAGTCATTCATGGGAATCACCAAATATTACCACATTTTTATAGAGGGATTCTCCAAGGTTGCTTACCCTATCACATCTTTACAAAATAAGGGAACCAAATTTAATTGGTCACAGAAATGTACCGATAGTTTTAATAAGTTAAAGTAATTGCTAACAACCTCACTCATTTTAAAGGTAGCAGACATGGATAAAGACTTCAAAGTTTGTGTGGATGTGAGTAAAGAAGGTTTGGGAGGTGTCCTAACTCAAGATGGGCACGTTATTTTTTATAAGTCCCTAAAACTAAAAGAGCATGAACGAAACTACGTCACTCATGAATTAGAGTTAGCAGCTATCAACCACGCATTAAAGATGTGGCGACACTATATAATCAACGTAAATTTTTTGTTGTTGACTGATAAAAGTGGTGTGAAATTTTTATTTAGTCAGCCAGACCTTAACACAAGGAAAGAAAGATGACTGGCCTTCTTGAGCGAATTCGACTTTGAGGTAAGACACATCAAGGGTAAGGAAAACAAGGTGGCAGATGCTTTAAGTAGAAGAATTTGTGGGCTGTTTGAAATGAACATTAGCAGGGCTAAAAGCGATCTTGAGCAGAGGATAAAGGATACAACTAATAACGATGAAAATTACATTAAGAGTGGCATATTTATGAAATAATGCAGAAAATTTAGACAGAACAAATCCGAGTTTGGAAAGAAATGGTCTACTAAGATTTAAAAACAAATTATACATACCAATTTTTTTTGAATTAAAGTTAATTGTTTTTGATGAAGTGCATAAGAAACCATATTATGGTCATCTGGGATACCAGAAAATGGTAAAAACACTAAGGAAGTTATTTTATTGGCCTAATATGAAGTGCGAAACATCAGAATACTTGTCTAAGTGCCAATATTGTCAATAGTTGAAAGATGAACACCAACATCCAGCCAGCCTGTTGTAGCCTCTACCTTTACCGAAATGGAAATAGGAGACTATATCACTGGATTTTGTTACATGTTTTCCTAGAACTCAAAAACAGTATGATTCAATCATGGTAGTAATTGATAAGATTAGTAAGTATTCACACTTTATTACTATAAAGTCTACTTTTAAAGCTATTAACATCGCTGAAATATTCATGAAAGGAATTTTTAGACTGCAAGTTGTTATCACTCCAGTAGTCTTTCCTTAACTATAAAGGGAATGAGCCTGGTAACTTAAATATTCAATCATGTATGGAAAAAAGGATCAAGTCGGATGATTTAATATGCTGACATCCACTCAAAAACACATGAATCCACTTGAAGATGGAAGGTTTTCTACTATATTACTTAGAAGGTTTAAATCAAAGGTGTGGAAGAATGGAGAATACTTATTATTCTAACAGAAATATGCATACAATAGAATACGTGAATGGCCAGCTATGACAGGTAAAGTACTTATGATACTAGTAGAAACATACATATGATTGCATACCTAAATGGTCAAACATAACAAGTAAGATACTTGCAGCTCTAGCTCATCAATGCAAAGACAAGATGACAACCATCAGGCATTAGACAAGCATGATAACATGAATATAATATTCATGAACAAGTAGGAAAGGGAAATGAAAATATGAACAAAGCACAATGAAATAATCTTCTTTGTCAAGATGTACTCATAAATGTCTTCTATGAAGTATGGCTACAAGTCTCCAAAGTTGAATCACTCAACCTTGAGGAATGAACACCCCTCTCTTGAACTTTGTCTCTATGGGATTTAAATAATCTTTACAAATCAGTTTCAATATCCTCAAAAGAAGGATCTGATAACCTCTTTTCCTATCTCAAATTTGAATTTGTGAGGTGGCTAAAAAAGACAAAAATATTTGGAAATATGTTGCTCAAAGATTGACCTATATATCTGAAATAAAAATAGATATAGGAAACCTAAGAGATTTTTTTTAATATGAGCTCGTTCATGTAAAAAACCTCTCTCACTTTCCAAAAATACCTTTCCATTTGATCAAAATTGGTCTCCAAAGAAAGCAACTAAAACAAGAAAAACCAGATTTCCAAATCTAGTCATATTCCTACATTTTAGGATTTGATCCCTAGAATGTTTAAAATGATGAGATGAAGTGCCACCTACACCCATGGATTATATTTGATAATATATTTGAGTAATAATCATCATATTCTATTAAATACACTCTATCCAAGTCAAATTTTGACTTTCTATGAATTCTGGAAAATTTTGGTGCTTTCGGTGGCTAATAGGACCAAAACAGAGCATCCTTAGCTGCCGAAAGTGCATACTTTCTTTGTGATGTAGATCATGGGCCGGAGATGATTTATTTATCCCTGATAGTTCATAAAATAACCTGTAATATATCTGAGCATATCAATTTTGATCATTTTAGCTTCTCTTACATCATTTTACCAAATTAAGGTTTTATGCCAAAATGTAACATTCCCAATCAGTTGGACCAACACTCAATTCCTTTGGGGTTGCTATTTGGAAAGTGAAAACCTTGTAATCTAAAGAGAACTACCTATAATGATGATTATGTATACATATCTTCCTTTTTTCAATTCCATTAGTAAACCTCTAAAACATGGTATAATAATGATGTGTAGAATCAAGACCTAATTTAAGGGTTAAACTGTTATCAACTAAATCTTCAGTAGTCTTTGACAGCTCCAACAATCTTCATAGTATTCAATATCCTGTAGTGTGATGACAAAGCACTTCAATATTTTTTTTAGGACAATTGAGGAATTCTTGACCAAAAATAGAAAGGCCACTTGGTCTTGTACCTTAGCATATGCCTCAAAAACTAGAAAAGGATGATCATTTGTATCCTTTTAATTCTTATATTTCATTAGAAATCATCCCCACATGATCTGGAAACAAAAATCAGTGATCTGGGTAAAAATATGACCATTCTACTAGTTTCTTCTCTTTCAGTGGCTTAGAGGTAGAAAATCATGGAGGGTAAGTTGTCAAAAGCCCTGGTTTTGGTGGCTAAGAGTGCCTCAAAAGGTGGCCCTTAGCCACCGAAAGTGAAAAATTGAATTTTTTTCTAATGAAAGTAAAAACTCGTTTTCTTCTCAAAAAGACAAGTCTAAGACTTATCATAAGGACACTTAACTCAAAAACAACAACATTCTGTCATCAAATGACCTTCTTATCACCAAATAACAAAAATTTGAAAAATGTATTTGAGGAGATAACATGTGGCTCCAATTGGGGATGAAAGCCTCTGTGTGAGGTTTCAAGAACCACATATCAGATGCCTTTCCTGGAAAAACAAAACTCAGGCTGGACCTAAACTCTACTATTCCATTGGGCATGGTGTTATTTGCAAAATCCAACAAAAAAGAAATAATATTTGAAAATGCAAAGATTTGAACTTGCATCTCCATTGGGCATGGGACCACCTTCTGAACACCTTTCAAGAGATGCCTTTATTCACACAAGCTAACTACTATTTATGCAAACTAAAGGAAAATAACTGGTTAGGAAGCGAGCTTATTTCCTACACTACTCTGCTTTAATGAGCTCTGTAATTTGGTTAGGTAAAGGTTGACTTCCATAACAGCCATTCAAGAAATTTTAAAATTGAATAAAACTTGTCTTTGTCATTGATCCACAACTGATTTCTGAAATGTAACCACAATGATAATAAATTATTCAAGAAACCATATTCACCCAAAAACATGTGCAAGTTAAAGAAATCTGAAACTTTCAAGTTCTCTAAAATGTATAACTCCATGAATGTTGCCACCGGATTCTTTAAAGGAAGATCAAAAACATGTTGATCCACAGAAAAAAAAATCTCAGTCGTGACTATTCCTCTGCTAGAAAACTGATCACTTCCTGGTTCTCTTCAGATCATCTTGTGATCATCAAAAACTATATTTTCCTTATCAGAACAATGCTCAAAAGATGATGATAGAGAAATGTTTAAATGACAAGGAATATGATTTGCTAGAAACATGTAATTTCTTATGCAATCATCGGTTACCATAAATTTATTATGATTTACAAACTGATCATAAACTTCAGACTCATTCCTGTCTTTGGAGTACTTTGCAAATATTTAAGAATTTTGACCTGAATCTGAAGTAAACTTATATTCTTGTTGTTGTTCCAAATTTTCTTCAAACTCGTTACTTTCCTGGTCAAAATGTGAACCATACTCACAGTTCACTTGTTTATGCACTAGCAGATTTTCAAAGTAACCCCGCTCTCTAATCATCCTGGAAGCATGAATGTTTTCCTCTCCCTCTTGATAATCTTCAAACAAGTGTGTTATAGATTAGTACCTCCTTTCCAATAGGAGAAGAGAAATTTATGAATGAATAGCCATAACATAATGTATCATGGCAGCAGTCTCTGTAGGCCGAATCTCCAAAGGCATGTCATGATAAATTTTGTAAAATATTCGATTGAATATTGGCAAAGCTTCATCCTGTTCTCTCTTCAAAGCATAAAAATTAACAAGGTATGAATCTAGTGATTTGTACTCATCCCAATACTTCACAAAAGCATAAGAGAAATCGATCCAAGAACCAATAGAATCAGGTCTCATACCTTTAAACCATGTAGCAACATCTCTGATCAAAGACTTAGAGGACAATATTATGATCACATCATCATGAACAATCTGAAATCAATCAACAAAGTCCTCAAAGGATTCCAAGTGCCTCTTAGCTCAAACTTGATCCTCTCCAGAAAACCGGGGAAAATATTCAAAGAAGTCATGGGGATAAGGATGAAAAATAAAAGGCAGCCTTAAAAGCTTAAACATATTCATCCTAATTTTAATTTGAAAAGAAGTGGACTGATCATGAGATTTAACAGGTTGATGACAGGTTTCAACACTAATTCCAAAAGGTGTTGAGCTCTGGACAAGTTTGGAATCAATTTCAATCTCTACAAAATCAAAAGAGTGATAAGATTCAAGAGGAATGGGAAGGCAAGACTCATTTTTAAGATCATCCTGTGATGAGCATAATGAATCAACATCTACGATATAGGGCTGCAATATTTCTTCTTCTAAAGTTGGATATATACAAGAAGTATGATGATTTTCTAAATATACAAATAAGAAAATGATTCTTTTTACATGCGAAGGGAAAAGCATGAAAGAGATGATAAAGAAATATAACAGTTCATGAAGCAGACTGATGAAATGATACCTGGATTTAGAATTTATCCACGTCATCTTCTATCAATCAGGTTCTCCCTAGTAGAGTCTTTAATCATGGAGTCGCTAGGTAGATAATACACTCAATTCTGTGTCCTCCTTTGGTCCACCATCAAAAGTGAGATCTATGTCATTCTCCTAGGGAAACTCTGTTCACTTTCATTCCCCGGAAATGATGCCAATTTTTTATCACTCCAGGAGTATTTCCTTGACTGTAAAGGGAATGAGCTTGGTAGCTTAAATATTCAATAATGCATGGGAAAAGGATCAAATTGGATGACTTAATATGCTCAAATCCACTCAAAAACACATGAATCCACTCGAAGACAGAAGGCTTTCTACAATACTTCTCAGAAGGTTTAAATCAAAGGTGTGGAAGCATGGAGAATACTTATTATGCTAACATAAATATACATACAACAACATATGTGAATGGCCAGCTATGACAGGTAAAGTACTTATCATACTAGCAGAAACATACATACGATTCCATACCTAAATGGTTAGACATAATAGGTAAGATACTTGCATCTCTAGCTCATCAATGCAAAGAAAGGATGACAACCATTACGCATTAGAAAATCATGACAACATGAATGTAATATTCATAAACAAGAACAAAAAACAAAGGGAAATGAAAAAATGAACAAAGGACAATGAACGAATTTTTTGTGTCAAGATGTACTCATAAATGTCTTCCATGAAGTATGGCTAAAAGTCTCCAAAAGTTCAATCACTCATCCTCAAGGAATGAACCCCCCCCTCTTGAACCGTGTCTTTGTGGGATTTAAATAATATTTACAAATCAGTTTCCATATCCTCAAAATATGGGCCTGATAACCTCTTTTCCTATCTCAAATTCGAATTTGTGAGGTGGCTGGAAAAGACATAAATTTTTGGAAATATGCTCCTCAAATATATACCAATATATCTTAAATAAAAACTGATATTGGAAACCTGAGAGAGGTTTTTTAACAGGAGCTCATTCTTGTAAAAAATCTCTCACTTTCCAAAAATACCTTTCCATCTGATCCAAATATGTCTCCAAATACGGTGACTAAAACAGGAAAAACAAGATTTCCAAATCTAGTCATATTCCTACATTTTAGGATTTGATCCCTGGAATGTTTCCAATGATGAAATGAAGTGCCACCTGAACCCATGGATGATATTGGATAATATATTTGATTAAGAGTCATCATATTCTCTTAAATACACTCTATCGAAGTCGAATTTTGAATTTTTGTGAATTCTCAAATTTTTTTGCGTTTTCGGTGGCTAACAGGACCAAAACAGAGCATCCTTAGCTGCCGAAAGCTACCACTTTCGATGGCTAAAAGGAACAAAACAACGCATCCTTAGCTTTCAAAAGTTAAGACTTTCTTTGTGAAGTAGATCATGGACCGGAGATGATTTCTTTAGCCCTGATAGTTCATAAAATTACCTATAATATATTTGAACATATCAACTTTGATCATTTTAGCTTATGTTACATCATTTTAGCAAATTAAGGTTTTATGCCAAAATGTAACATTCCTAATGCCTTGGAACAACACTCAATTCCTTTGGGGTTGATATTTGGAAAGTGAAAACCCTGTACTCCGAAGAGAACTACCTACAATGTTGATTCTATATAGATATCTTCCTTTTGTCAATTCCAATAGTAAACATCTAAAACATAGTATAATAATGATGTGTAGAATCAAGACCTAATTTAAGGGTTAAACCCTTATCAACTAAATCTTCAGTAGTGCTTGACAACTCCAACAATCTTCGTAGTCTTCAATATCCTATAGTGTGATGACAAAACACTTCAATATCCTTTTATGACAGTTGAGGAATTCTTGACCAAAAATAGAAAGGCCACTTGGTCTTCTACCTTAGAACTTGCCTCAAAAACTAGAAAAGGATGATGATTTATATATGTTTAATTATTATCTTTCATTAGAAACCATCCCCACATGATATGGAAACAAAAATCAATGATCTGGGCAAAAACATGACCATTCTACCAGTTTATGCTCTTTTGATGGCTTAGAGATAGAAAATCATGGAGGGTAAGTTGTCAAAAGCTCTAGTTTCGGTGGCTAAGAGTGCCTCAAAAAGTAGCCCTTAGCCACCGAAAGTGAAAACTTGAAGTTTTTTCTAATGAAAGTACAGACTTGTTTTCTTCTCAAAAATACAAGTCTAAGACTTATCTTAAGGACACTCAACTCAAAAATAATAACATTCTTTCATCAAATGACCTTCTTATCACCAAATAACAAAAAATTGAAAAGTGTATTTGAGGAGATAACACATGGTATTCCTAAAATAGTTATTTCGGATAGAGACATAAAATTTACATCTACATTTTGGAAATAATTATTTGTAGGGTTAAATACTAACTTGAATTTCAGCACATGCTATGAACCAAAAATGGATGGGAAGATCGAATGAACAAACCAAATAGTGCACGATATGATATAAATGTACATAAGGCTGAAACCAAGTAAGTGGGAATTCTATCTACACTTGGTGGAATTTGTGTACAACAATGCTTACCATACATCGACTAAGATGAGCCCCTTCGAAGTACTATATGACAGAAAGTGTATGACTCCGATTAGTTGGGCTAACCCAGTTGACAGACTCATGGTAAGACCAGAAATGCTCTAGGAAATGGAAAATACAGTAAGAAAAATACAGCAGAACTTAAAAGAAGCACAAGACAGACATAAAAGTTACGCGGATCTAAAAATAAGACACCAAGAATTCCAAGTTGGAGACCACATTTATTTAAAAGTCAAAGCCAGAAGATGTTCACTAAAGCTAGGAAATTGTTCCAAGTTAGCGCCTAGGTTTTGTGGCCCTTTGGAGATCTTATCTCTTATTGGACCTATGGCATACCAACTTGCACTTCCTACAAATCTGAAAATTCATAATGTATTTCATGTTTCTTTGTTAAACAATTATGTTCATGATCCTACTCACACAATCAATTGGAACATGGTGTAGGTGGAACTAGAAGGCGAGTTCCAAGAGGAATCTCTATGCATTCTGGACATGAGAGAAATAACACTACGGAACAAAGTCGTCGCCCAGGTAAAAGTGCAATGGAAGCACTTTAGTCCCGTGGAGGCCACTTGGGAATTGGAGGGAGATTTGTAGAAATCTCATCCAACCCTGTTCCGAGAAACGAACAAACACCGAGGATAATGTTGTACTGAAGGGGGAAAGGATGTAACATCCCCAAAAATAATTTTTTATTGAAGTCTGAAAAATACTTAGGAATTTATTTTCGTTTTTGGTAAATTTGAAATTGGAAAATTATTTCTATTTATGGAAATTCTAAATTTCGAATTTAGTTAATTGTAATTTATTTTTTGGTCACTGTTGGGAAAAGTTTTGATTTTCCCAACCAACTCTTTGACTATGACACTTGTAAGAAACAAATAATTTTCATATTTATTCCTAAGAGACAAATGCAACAGGTAGGTTGAAATCAATTAACCATGACTCCATGGGTGGGGAACATGTTGGAACTACCTCAGGGCTGAATGTTACAAGTGGCAAATCAGGAATTTGTCCATTGGCAGCCCCTGAAAATCAGGGATCTATAAAGATGGGAAAATTACCAAGGGGAAAATACCTAGGTGCACATACTTTTGGCATATATAGCATATGGGAGGAGGCGGGACACTACCTATTATGCTAAGGAGAGGAATATCACTTTCTTTTATGAGCACTAGTTTTTTAGTGTGAGGCAAGGAGAATTTTTCTCTGATTCTCGAAGAGGAAAATAGCTAAGGAGGAGTTTGGAGTTTTCCCTCATGGACTCATGGTCAGGCTAGGGAGTGATCGGAGCAAGTAGATTGGTTGTTCTGTTCTATGGTTGGGAGGATCTTGGTTGTTCCTTTTGTTGTCCTGGATTTGGTTTAGATAAGTACTCCTATCTATTGTTTGTTGAATTTTTTTACTGGATGATGTCTAAGTGAAATAAAACGACTTATAGGATGCACCTGAGAAGTTTATTTTTTTAATGAATAAAGTAATAAATCTATTATGTGTTAGTTGTTTAGGTATAGTTTAATTTTCTTAACAAAATAAGTACTGAAGATGCTATGTGTTAGATGTTGTAAATACAGTCTAAATTTAATTAACGAATACAATGATGAAATCCATGGTGTGTGATTTATGGTAGGTACCTAAGATATCCTTGAAAATTAAATAATTTAGAACCTTTTCAGGGTTATTTTAACCTATACTAGACATGTGAAAACATACACATAGATGTTCAGATTCATGTAATATTCAACTGTGAAAGTGATATACAAAAATTATGGAAACATATAAACATATATGTATATATCTATTTTTGTGGATTGGAATACGCACAACTATATAAATAACTAAGGGATGTTCGATTCATGTAATATTCAACTGTGAAAGTGATAGACAAAAATTATGGAAACATATAAACATATATGTATATATCTATTTTTATGGATTGGAATATGCACAACTATATAAATAACTAAGGGATGTTCGATTTTGTTATAAATAACAAAGTAGGCCCATAAGGAATATAAAATAGAATTTTGCATGTGAATACATGTTGCCACAGATACATAGTTTCCAAGTTATATAAATATCTAATATATAGAAAACTAATTATTGAGGGATGCATAACTTGAAATTTGAGTCCTTCCTATTAAAACTGAGTATATAATTGAAGTAAATAGTTACAGTCTTGATTTGTTACAATAACTTAGATTTAAGGGTTTGGTAATGTAGTTACATCAAACATGTTTCATAATATCATAATCAGACTAGAAATTAAAGGAGCATTCAAACTCTACAAAACACTACGATCCATAATAAATTAACAGTGGAATTCAGATCCAATGTGGGGTTTTTCCCCTTTGTTTCTCCTTATGGATTTAAGATACAAGTAACCAGTTGCTATGAACCTGGCATGAAAACTAATACAATATGAGTATCCCAGGTGACACCTGTATCACTGGAACAAAATCCTGGATGGTTATTTTTCCTTTGAACACTGTAAGGTGGAACTCGAGTACCTTTTGAATGGGGCACTCATAATGACCCAAGTCGTTGAGAGATCCAACACTACAAGAGAATATTAAATACATCAGTAACAGTGTTATGGAAAAATATCAACACATAGTAAATATCAATCAAAGAAAATATCAATGAAAGAGTGATGGTCAAAACGTTTTTGTGAAATTAAAAATAATTTAAATATGAACAATCACTTATCTTGAAGATGAAGTGGGGTTTCTTGCCTCATCCTCGATGCTGAGAGAATTGTACATCACCAAAGGGGAGGAGTGGGTTATGAATTTGTTGATGGGTACCCTCGCCACATGAACAGGGGTCCCATCATTAGTTATGGTAACCGAATATATACTAAATCAAATGAACAACATGTAATAAAACATTTATAACTCTGTAAATATATGTAACATACATATTGCATAATCTAGAATGGTAAACGATACATAGTATAAATCACTTCTTACAGAACTTCCCATTTTGGACCATATATAAGGATGTAAGTCATGGGCCCTAGATTTATAAAAGGGAGTTACAGAGTAAGGGAAAGATGAATGCAGTGGAGTTCTGGGTACGAAATAATACTTTATTTTACGATAAAAAGGTGGGGATTGACAATCATAAACATAGAATACCAGAAGAATGAATTCTAACAAATCATATAAGACAAGAGTCAAAGAACAATGCATTCGAGTAATTCATATAAAATAAAGTTAATACTGAAATTTTAATCCACAGTGGGAGTCAAATGACTGTAATAATTTCTTGTCTAGGATGATGAATGCAATGATAACTCAATCACAAATTCTACCCAGTAACCAGAACCCCTTACCATACCTCAAGAAAGGGTTCGACCCAACAACGAATAACTATGGGTGGAGTAGTTTGGCCGCAAGTTTCGGGTGCATAATTTTTCACGAACCGAGACTTCCAAAGACCCAACACTCAATCTAAAATAGGGATGTAAATAAGAAGCATACTGAGAATCATTTCATAACTTATGAATACAAGAAATAAGTACAAATAAATCCAAGGTATTTAGTGTAGGGTTATCTAACACGAACAAGGAATATTCAACAACTACAGTATGTGAGAGGAATATGCATATAACGGCATAACCACTGGTGATAAAATTGACTCATTAGTTGTGCCATACCTTACAATACATAGAATTATGGAGTGGAGGTTCGATAACCTATTAGAGTGAGACCATAGTTCCTTTGAATTCGACCCGTAGGGACAAACATAAAGCCAATAATTACTGATAGTCATCTCATTAAAGAACTATTCAGGAATGGCTTACGAGTAATGGAAACCCTGTAGCAATGAATGGTTGTCCTCATGGATTAGACGAAACCACAAGTCACTATGAAATAGGGTTTGGTTTTGTCAAACAAAACTAGGTTAGTAGTACTCTGGAATCTTAAGAGAAGTAAGAATGAATACACATACAACTAACTTAATGAAAATAGTTACAGAGACAATCCTAAAAATATTTGTGAATGATCTGTCCCACAACCTACTATAACTCGGGAAAGAAAGGTTGGCCCAACATACCTGGTAAAGGAGTGACCATTGGGTGTGTAACGTCTTGTTCCTACATTGGACAAGAGACCTCCTCCTTGTCGGGGTTACACACAGAGTGTAGTTGCATAATTATTCCAGAGAGATTTGTATTTCTGAAGTTACACAATGCAAGAGAAGTAATGAACAATAGTCTCAGAAAAAACTGTCTGCCTAATGGATTAATGGTGAGAGTTACACATTGTACCTGGACCATGTCATTATATTGAGGTGGAATAAACTCAATGGGAATGACGATCGAATGATGCGACAAATAAGTATGCTACAGAAGATAATTCAATGTCACAGAGAGAGCTATTTAAGTTATGATAGTTATATCTCTGTAGTTTCTTGGAAAAATTTATGATGAAGGGAATGAAAGTCCAGTTAGGGTTATGGTTTAGATTTCTGAGATGTCTATTTTCACTTCTTGGCTCCTATATATAGGATTGTTAATCCTTACACCAGACTTGGTTACCATGGGGTCTTTAAAACAACTAAGAACGAGTAGTGTGTGCCAACTTTGAACCATAACCACATGAGTATTAATGCCCATGAAAACTGAGGTTGTATTAATAATGACTATACGTAATAGGGACACTTCCCACATGAAAACTGGAGTGGACCATACATTACGCAATGATCATTG
>JASDQU010254572.1:5117-16068 GCA_032191745.1 Picea mariana | reverse complement strand
TCAGCTTTGACTATCCACATGTTCATGTTTCATTAACTTTTTTGCAAGATTCTTTAAATTTATAAAAGAAAAACAATAAATATTTTTATGTGCTTTCTTTCTCTGCTTCCTATAAGTAATCATTTTTCACATCGATTTTCGTAAGTTTCGATTAAAACTTGCATCTTGTAAATCATATCAATAAATGAGACTTGTATATCTTTTGTTTAAATACAACTACTATAGTTACATTTGAACATATGTACATATATATATAGTGTGTCTAGTAATTAGTTAGTTATTTCTCTCTTTTATTTGTTTCTTTTAGGATTCTTAGATTGGCTAACGGAGCCATTAAACCCATCAGAACGAGTTACACCAAACGGCTTGGGTTATTTAGACAACCCCGGACCGGACTCGCTCTTCCAGTTGACGGACGGTCAATTTCGCCCGTCAACAGATATGTACTCAATGTCCAAATTTTTCAGCAATTTCTTTACCTCTTTGTAGTTATCAAGTAGGACATTATCACTTGGAAGTAACTTATATTTGAGTAACCTATAGTTAATAAGAAATAGAAATGCATACTGTCATCGAGAATGCATGAACACACTTTTTTTTGTTGATTGTGTGAGAAGATTCGTTAAAATACAGGGAACTTAATGATCAGTTACTTCAGTAGTTCCAAGAACATGAATTTGACATAACAAACATTTATTTACATTTGTACAATAAAATTGTTGTCCCTAGTTGGGTATACCTTGACTCATGTCCAAAGAGAAAAGTGGTGCAAGTAGATTTTATTCTTTCAAAGAAGGTATTGATGATTGTTGGACAGTTGGTTGTCATTAATGTCAACCCTCAGAGCATTCGATATACCCCAGAGTTGTGATCGACATTGATGGTGAGTTAGTTTTCATTGATGTCAAAAATAGTGGTTGATGTCAGTAGATGTGTTAGGTGCATTTGATGAAGTATACACAAATCCCTAGAGGTGTGGTCATGAGACACGAAGTTGTTTGAGGAATAAGGACATGAAGGACAATGCAAATATAGGTAACACACCCATATATGGATATTCCTCATCATGTCATTTCCAATGGTAGGTGGTACACCATGTGGTTCCTCATGGTTAGGGAGATATGCCCTCATGAAGTTGGAAGCCCCGAAGAATGGTTAAGAAGCCCCTAAATTGGTTACAAGTCATTAATGAAAGGGTAAAGTGGTTGAAACAAGAAAGTTCAAGAATCCCTAAGATTAAGGAGAGAAGTTACTTGGAAAAAGTATAAATACACCTCAAGGAGTCTTTCACGAGTACATTCACATACACATTCATTGAATATCTATCTTGTGAGAAAGTGATATTTTGGCTAGTTTTCGACGGTGAAATCTGAGGTAGTGAAAGAGTGATAAGTGAGGGAGTTTCGGAATTATAGAGGAAAGCTAGGGTTTTCTTTGAAAACCCTAATTGTCTAATCCCCGTGGGTCGAACAACTAATGTCCCAGGAGGCATCCCCTTGGGTTGCATAGTGCCTGTCACGCAAGGCCCCAAGTGACATCAGTTCTTAGTCCTGTGAGGCTAAGACAAAATTGGGGAATATGTTAGTGCCATGTTACTGAGGATTTAGGAAAGGTTATAGGTCAATATTGCAGAGTATCAAGTCAGATTTAGGATCAAAGGTAAGTTTTAAGGGTTATTCTTAAGTTGTTATGGAAATGCATAGTGGTGATGATACATGGTATGGTACACCTTGGTGATCACATGATACCTTGTTAGAAGTACACACTTGGCTATCTTGATATCTGGTTTGGTATATGTCATGGTTATGGTTCATTATTAGAGACATATCTTTGAGATGTTGGTACATGGTTGAAGTTCACACTTGGTATATGGTAGCACATGCATGAGATACACCTCTTGGTGATGTTGGTACTTGGTTTGAGGTACATCTTGGTTATATGTTGATGTGATGGTTATGCCTTTGGTACCTTATTGAGGCATTGATATATGTATGAGGCACATCCTTGGTGCATGGTGTGAGGCATATTCTTGGTACATGTATTAGTGACATTGATACATGTTGAGATACACCTTAGTGATGTTGTGGTGCATTGATTAGTAACACATCTTGGCTATATTGGTATCTTGGTATTGTGGCTATCTTGGTTATGCTTGAGGCACTTCATTGATGATATCCTATGATATGGTACATGGTCGATGCATGAGATAATACATGGTTGATGTACTTGGTATAGTACATGGTTGATGTACTTGGTATATTACATCGTTGATGTACTTCGTGTGGTACAAGGTTGGCAGTGGCAAGTTGGATATAGTGACAAGTTGATGTACATGGTTTGGCATATGCTTGAGGTATATGGTTGGTTTCCTATCATTGATGTTCTAGTACATGATTGAGACACGTATCTTGTGATGGTATGTTGGTGATCTTGGTATATGTTTGGTAGAGGCATATCTCGGTGATGTTAGTACATGCTTGGTAGAGGCATAAGTTGGTGATACTTGAGCATATGGTTGAGAGGTGTTCTTGATGATCGTGGACCTAGTCTCATTGATGTTGAGTATCTATGACAGTGATAGGTTGATGTGACTGGTTGACATTTTCAGGTTGGTGATAGTGACAGGTTAGATATAGTGACAAGCGACAAGTTATAGGTTGATGTGACAGTGGAATATATAGTGACAGTGGCAGTGATTGTGGTAGTGACAATTGGTCTACATTTATATTTTAGGGTGGCAGGATGGGGAAAGAAAAGGAGGTTGTAGCCTCCTTCTAGTTGGTGTCGTAGAACTCAGGGAGTTGGAGCTTCCTTTAGGTTGGAGCCTGAGAATCAAGGGTGTGTAGCCTCCTTCTGGTTGGAGCCAGAGAATTCAGGGAGTTGTAGCTTCCTTTAGGTTAGAGGCTGTAAATAGGGGGTTGTAGCCTCCTTCAATTTTTAGCTGGAGAATTGGGAATTTGGTGCTTCCAATGAATGTATTCTTTGATATATAAGAAACCATTTCATGGTTTTCTCCCATTTGGGTTTCCACGTAAATTTCAGTGTACTATGTATTTGATGTCATGTTTTTTATGTGATGTTTCTTATGTTTATATGCTCATGATACATTGAATGCAATCATAGATGATATATTTTTTATAATATTGAAGTTTATATATTGTGGTTAAAAGTGGTAAAAGTGCTCATATTGATTCACACGCCCCCCCTCTCAGTATTCCAATAATTGGTATCAGAGAATGTTCCTTCAAGAAACATTTTAACCACTGGAAGGTAGATCATGGAGAGCAACAATTTGTATAAAATTGGAATACCACAATGCAATGGTCAGAATGGTCAGAAGAATGAAAAGTGGAGTTGTAGGATGAAAGTGTTTTTACATGAACATGGGTATGATATTTGGCACTCAGTTGAGATAAGGTACACTGCTACAAAGAAACCTGCAAAGCCTGTAGCCCGAATGGAATTGAAAAAGAAAAACAAAATAACAATGGATTTTATCTTGGAAGGATTACCTGATTTAGTAAAAGATAAAGTGGGAAAATTTTCGTCAACTAAAGAACTTTGGGATAAGCTACATAATCTCTATTTTTCTCCCATTACAAAGCCATAAAATCCTAAAGAAGATGCATGTACATAACAAGAAGAAATATGCTCATCATGTCAGACAAATTAAGAAGAAGATTGTGAAGAAGGCATAGTAGATCTTGAAGCAGAACTAATTAGTATTTTAGATGAATTGAAGAAAGAAAGAGAGGGAAAAAAGTCCCTCAAGAAAGAATTGATCAAGGAAATTTTTCAAAGCCCTGAAGAATTCCAACATATGATTACAAGCCTAAAGGTTCAAGTAGAAGAAGCCAAAAAGATTGAAGAAACATACAAAAGTCAAATGGAAGAGAAGCAGTGTCTGAAAGCCAAAATAGTAGCACAAAAAGAGGAAGTAGAAAAGAGAGAGAAGATTTTGACAGATCATATCAAGGAAAGAACTAAGGATTTAAACCGGCTTGAAGCATAATTTGGTCAAGAATAAAGAAGACTTGAATAAGAAATAATCACTTTGAAGACCCAACTTGAAGAAGCAAAGAGAACATAAAAAGTCATGAAGATTCAGATGATGAAGAAAGAAGAATAGGTTGAGAAGATTGAAGAAGAAGTTGTCACATTGAGAGTTAAAATTGTCAAGATCACTAAGAACATTGAAGAGAGAGAAACATCCACATCATCAGTAAAGAATTTTTAAGAGAAAATTCACAGGTTACCGGAAAGGAAAAATGAAGAGAAGCCTAAGAGTTATGTAGAAGTCATTAAAGGTTCTATGAAGAAGGAAGAATTCAAGCCCCTAAAGGAGAACATTCCAGAAGTATAGAAAACTCAAGAATAATATTACCAAAGAGACGGATATCAAAGAAGACCCTCTACATTCAGACAAAAAAGAAGCTTCAATCATGATGAAGGAATCAGCAGAAGAGAAGATTGTGATCAACCAAGGCAGGAATTCAGAAGGACTACACCACAAAGAAGATCATTCACTCCCAGGTATGCAAATTTCTTCTATGGTCATTGTTTTATTTGTACTAACTTAGAACAGAAGGTTATAGATTGCAGAACATATGGAAGAAATGTTTAGAAAAGAAATACCTATTTGGCTCCCCACAACATTGAATGTTACAAATGCCACAATTATGGTCACGTATATCGAAATTTTAGAAGCATGATAAATCCCACCATCAAAGAAAATATCGATGTCAGATACACGAAAGTTTGGAAAAGAAAAGAAAGACAAGAAGAGCAGGTGAATAAAGAATAGGTATGAGAGATCGCAATATTTGCAGTAGTGCAAGAAATAAAAGAAGAGTAGGTGAATAAATAACAAGCCCAAGAGATTGTACTTTCAAGAATTTTAGTGCAAGACCATAATGAATCCACGGGCAAAAAGGAAGAAGTCAAAGTTCAAATAGATGATGAGTCTACAAATGAAGAAAAAGATTACTTCGCATTAGGGAGGATTCCTCCATTGTTCTGATCCATTTGGCTTGGAGACTCCTAGTAAATATGAATATTGAACAGGGGGAATCGATGCAGTAGCTACTACAGATAAGAGAACCATCCTTCGAGCAGTTTGAATTGTTTGCATAGATAGATTCAGAGTAGTCATGTAGCAGAAGTACAAAATGATAGATTGATTGATTGAGAAGTAGTGTTTTGTTGATGGGATCTAAATCCCTTGACTCAACAGTAGGAACCAAACCCGCCACCAAGGCCTAATTAGAATCTGCAGCGTTTAAAATGTAATGGTTCTCCAGATCTTGCGATCCGACCAATTTATCAATGGGCTTTGTGTTTTCTTGTGAAGGCTCTTCCTTCAATTAGGACTGTTTTATTTTGTATTTCCTCTTGGGTGGGGCTGATATGAGAGATGCAATCGAGTATAAACCAACTTGAAAAACAACGAGATTAAGTTTTAACTATTGGGGAAGAGGTTAAGCTTCGGATAACCCGCTACTCAACATGCAGAGAATTACTCTATACCACATGCCTAGTACTAATACATTAACCATGTGAGCATCCAATTACTGTCTAAGAAACTAACTATCAGAAACAAAGCACATATGTAATAACATAATGGCAAGAAAAATAATGCATCTACCATGACCATGCATTACATAATAACACAACGATCTATGTTCATCATTAAAGCAAAGAAAATCAAAACATTGCACCAGACAACTTGACAACAGAATTAATTACTCTTACTCATTACTGTATCATTCATGAAACGGGATAGGAAGTAGCTCTTCTCCAAGTCCAATCACATGAATCTGATGAAAATAGTTTGTCTTTGGTCCAGAAGGACTTCTCAATTCGTAGCAGTCTCAAAATAATTCTTAATAACCAAAAAGAAAGAGTTCTTACAACAACCATCGACCCTTTGCTAATTGGTCGTTGTCTTTATTTATAATATAGAGTTCTAACCGAAACTAACGGCTAATTGTAGTTTAAAAAAAACAAAAATCGCCACGTGGCATTATCTTCTAACAACTTCTTTAACAGTTGTCCCGAGATACTTCTTGGAAAGGATGACTGCTCTCATATTCAGTCCAGCTGGTAAACAGTTTTTCACAAGTTTGGGCCCATGGAAATCTATGTTGTTCCATCGGGGCCACATATATTCCCCTGATGTCTACTGCATGCGCCCGGTACTTTACTAAGCTAGAGTTCAGCTGTTGTAGCATGGCTCAGGCTTTAATCGCATGTTTTGTGAATTATCATACTTTCCCTGACTTCGCATCGGATATTTTTGCTAACTCTTCGGTCCATAGCGCATCTTGTTCGGCATGTCGCTTGACTATGTCGCTCAAGTCAATGAAATTATCGGGGTGTTGAACTCGGGGAACTTGGAATCCTTCATCGCTCTGTCGAACCTGCTTTGGTGTTTCTTTTGGGTTCATCGGTGAGATCGTGAAGCAAGCTTTATTCGGTGATTGGGGAATCCTTCCTACAAGTCGGGTTGAGATAGTTTAGTGATCGAGAAAATATGACATAAGATACTAACAAACATAATCGACTGGTGCGTACTTGTGGAGCTCGTTAGTGTCGATCATTTAATACTTACGTGATCCCAGTTGTTCATTTGAATGACCTGCAATGTATTTTATCCACGTCTCTTCTCCTCTTCAATTTAAACGAGTCACGACAGTGCGTCAAAACGTGGAAAATCTAGTATGGCGGATACGAGCATTGGAACCATCATAGTAGCTGCTCGACCTTTGGTACTGGGAAAAGACACCAGGGTTGGGCGTGCACGTGTATGCTCCCAGAAGGTTATATATCATAGTAATGAAGTTGTTAAATGCCTCCAGAATCCATATTACCAAGTGTGTCAACTATCATTCATCAATAATGGAAGTTGGGGAGTTTAAAGAGATTGGAATGATCGTACTACACATTCTATGCAACTCTGATCGGCGACGCTTTAAGAGTTCTGGATTACATCCGACGAGAAGATGTGACACATTAAGTCTTCAAGGAATCTTGTCATGAAGCGTGAGTGTTCTTTTGGCATGCTCTGTTTTGATGCTTTGTTTGGCTATAAATTCTAGGAATTATGTGGGGAATTCCATGCATAAGTCGAGTTTATGCTTCTGTGACGCTAATCTTGTGTGGTTATTCAGGCGAAACTCAGTGTAGTGATCCTTAATTACCTGCAGGCATCCAAACCACCACATTTTTTCATTATGGGATCCCCTCCTAACAAGGGACGAGGTTTGCGAGATAGATGGAGTTCCAGGTCCGAGCCCCAATGCGCATGGGATTCATCCTCATTAGCTCCAAGTGTCCTTGAAGCTTCGACAGGAGGTACAGGCTTTCGTTTGGATAGGGTGTCTGCACCTATACCAGAAGTTGGGGTGGAGAGAAGTATTCCTGAAGGAGGTATGTTGGAGACCACACCCCCATAGGAGCGAACACCACATAGAAGAGGGAGGCCTAGGAAAGACACGGGAAAAAGGGAGGAAGACCCCCCTCAAGTTGAGATGAATATACATCCCACCATTGAGGGGTCTACGACGCTTACTTACCGGTTGGGGTTTGTGGAGACTGTTGGTAAAGGAAGTGGGGAATGAAAGCGGAGGGAAAAAGAACTAGGTTCTCCCATTAAGAGTTCCATCCAACAGTTAGAACAGGCACAAATTTCTATAGCTAAACTCTACCAAGAAAATAGAGAGTTGCGGAGCTAGTTGGCAGCGAAGACCCATGAGGTATCGGCATCAAAGTGTCGCGGAGGAAGCACGGTTTGGCTCCAGAGATAGATTCGAGAAGCTCAAGACACAATTGTGCAATTGCGTGAGGCACAGAGGGTGGCAGCGAAAGAGGGAAAGGAAATGTTACAGGATGAGAGAAATAGTCTGGTAGAAGGTGTGCGCATAGGAGATGCACAATGGATGAGCCTTTGCTTTGCGTTCCCCGAAGTGACGCTTAATATTTATTCTCTTTTGTAGTAAGGATTTTGTACTCTCACTGTGACCGGGCCGGTTAGTAAAGATGTCGACGATATCTATTTCCATGTAGCCCAAGTTTGGCAGGAAATTTTCTAATTATATGAAAACTAAAAGCTTCTTTAATGTATCCCTTTCCCTTTTGAATGTAAATTAACTACGTTCTTTTATCTAAGTTTTTTGTGCAAATTATATGATTTTATAATTTTTATTATTTTTTTTGCAATGTGAATTTGTTGATGTGTTCCCTCTAAAACTTATGATATTGATTGATGTTGGCGTGGCTTATCAACTTGGGGTTACTTAAAATATTTGAACATACAATTTAGCATTCGATTGGTGGGTAAGGATTGCACTTTATGTCGAAGGCATTAAAAAGGTATTGCGACCACCTATACTTGGGTGGCGTCGGGGATCGACAATTCAAAATGTAAAATTTAATGTGTATTTTATTTTGTAACTCCCCGACGCTGAAATCGTGTCGGGTGTCGANTTTAATGTGTATTTTATTTTGTAACTCCCCGACGCTGAAATCGTGTCGGGTGTCGGAAATCGATGATACCACTCTTCCCTTTCTGCGATGCTTACCTTTTATTTTCCCTGTCGAAGTCGAACGGGTCGGTCTTTGGCGATACCTCTGCCAAATTTCAATCATAAAAAAGAAATACTTTCATCTGCTGATGCCGATGAAGATCGGTGTTCGGCTATTTTAAACTTCTCAAATGATTTTCAACACCTTTAACGTTTACCGATGTCGAACTCCTAAGCGCATCGTGGAAAGCTTTAGTGTGTCGATTCCCTAAGTAGTTTGTTAAGTACCCTTTAACAATTAAGATGATTCTTTGTTGTATGTTCAGGCAGGCTTTAGAAAATTCAAACATGGCATAAAAATAAGCGCAAGTATCAGTTTCATATTGAAGGCAAAACATACAGTGTAAAGGATCAAGTGGTACCCAAAAGTAAAAAATGAACATAGACTTTTAGGGTGTGTTGAGAGCTCAACAAATGGCGATTCACTGGGTGAAAGCAGAATCTTTGTTCCTCCTTCGTTTCCTTTGACCCTGACTCATGACCCAAATTTTTTTTTTATTTTTTTTTTTTTAACTAGAAGTATTGTTTTAGGGCTTGGCCATTTACTGGGAGGGCATCAGATTCTCCCCTCAGACTCTGTAATTGATAAGTGCCTGCCCCAATCTTCTCAGCTACCTGTTATAACCCTAAATTGCACCACACATGCTTACCTGGCATCAAGCCAATTCATATCCTTTCTTTGCCAAAAACACTGCTGAACAACTCTTTGAAAATCCTCTTGTGTAAAGGCCCACATGCCCTAACCCATTACTGCACGCGTGTACACGCTGGCTGACCCAAAACAGCCCACGTGGACCAACAAAAGCATGAAAAAAGGAAATTTGTTGATGGAACAAAAAGCTATGGGTGAGTTAACTAAAACTCCCGGCTATGCATGGCCGAGGGTTCGTCCAAATACCTAGCTCCTTCTAACCTATAAAAGAAGGGGTAGGGGTAGCATTTGGAAGGAGGAAGAATATAGAAAAGAAAATTTTCCCATTTACGTATTCCATTGTCCCAACCCTTTAGCCTTTCCTAATGCCAAAGGAGATTTAAAGCAAAGCAGTTGAAGGACAGAAGAAGAGGAGCCCAGAATCAGGTTCAAGGAGCAGTGGTCGGTCTCAACTTTTGTAAGTTGACTCATTTTAAGTAATAAAGAGAATGTTTTTCTCATCCCAATTCATGAAATTTCTATGGTTTGATTAGTTTATGTTTGATTTCTAACCCGTTAGTATATAAGTAGTATGCATGCATAGTTGTTGCTCGTCTTGAATGCAGGTCAGCTTTGGAAGGAGCATTGTGAAAAAGTAATCAAGCACAACGGAGGATCGACATCAAACGCTGGTAACGAGGTAGGTTGATCTTTCCATGCATTTACTGAGAAAAGGGGATTTAAATCTAGGGATGAAAGTAGAAAGTAATTTCTATTCGGTCATATTTGCATGCAAATTCTGAACTCTATTTGCTAGTCCGTAGGGTGTTTTTCCCCAACAACAGAATTGGCGACCATACTGGGGAGAAAACTCTTTAGGGTTCCTGGAATTTTATTTAGTTTTTGGGTAGTTTAAAGACTAGCTTTTCTTGCCTATCTTTTCTTTTCATTTCTGTAAAGTCTGAGCTAGCAAGGAGTCTGGTTTTCCATACCAGTTTTCCTTGACTTTTGCTTGACTGTGTTTTTTGGGACCTACAGAGGTACACACGGCTTGCACAAGGCCTACACGCGTGTACCCATGCCCTATCCTCTTACAGCCCGCGTGTGAATGCTAGCTGTAGAGGTAGTAGTAGCGTGTAGGAGTTCAGAGAACCTCAGAGGCAGTCCTCCTCTTCCCTGTCAGAATCACACATTCTCAGGGGGTTTTCTAAAATTTTGTCTGAGTCTTGTTTGCTAACAGTCCTATCTCAGATTGTTTTTGCCTTATTACTTTTCCTTGCATTATTTGTTTTTCTGTTAGAAAGAGTATCCAAGCCTTCAAGGGATCCTGGTTATCAATATCAGTGGTCTCTTCCTGGTTGGTCTGTCTATTTTCATTTTTTCTTAGAGTTTAGATACACACGCGGCCTATACAAGGTCAGCCCGCGTGTACATGCCCTCTTTTGTTGTTCAGCGCACGTTCGCACGCGTGTTGTTTGAGTGACAATTGCGTGCTTGTACAGGCTACTTTTTGTTAAAAGTGAGGCAGTCATCCTTTCCTTTGATAGAAAGTATCCCTCTCGGGTGTTTGAATCTCTGTTTGAATAGTCAGTAGCTTAGGATTATTTTTACCCTTAGCTTACTTTTTCTCATTTAAAACGTTGTCAGAAAAATAAAAATAAAAAAATTTTACGGTTTTTAGACGAGTGTGAGAGTCATTGTTTTTACAATTGCTATTGTGTGATTTTTTAATCTGATT
>JASDQU010254571.1:5696-16039 GCA_032191745.1 Picea mariana | reverse complement strand
CATGTATTCTGTTGTGCATTTGGATTCATGTTATTTCCATGTATTATTTATGTTAGTAATAATTCTTATGCTTACTTTGAGCTTAAATGTATTTATTTTCTTAAATGCATGTGGATTATATAATGTCTCTATGAGTTATGAAAAAGGTGTGTATAGATTGGTAACAGAGAGCGATAAAATCCTTGGCAATAAAAAGGTGTGCTACACTCGTCCTCCACCTCTTTATCCACCTCAATCTCCTCATGGTGTGTTGTACTGGGGTACATGGTTATAATGCATGAGGTTATACTCTGGCTACGCATTATTGTACTACGACTGCACATTGTTGTACTGTGGCTACACATTGTTGTATGGTGGTGGTACATGGATGAAATGAGGTGTAGCTTGTCCTGACATCATTTATTATTGCACCCTATAAGTGTCTAAAGTTATTTCTCTCATCATATCTAGCGTTCTACAATACTTATCATCATGACTCACTAATTTGCAAAAATTGAAATATGAACTTTTTGGTATTGTATTATAGTTTTGCATCATTGGAAAATGATATGGATCATGTCCATGTGTCTTAAAAATCTTGAACCATGGTCCTCCTGTTGGAAAGGGGTTTGGAACCATTATTTCCATGTACTGTGCAAAAGTTGGACATTCATTCTTATGGTGTCCTTTTTGTCTTGCATAGCATACGCCAAACAACTTCTCTTTTCTCTTTTCCCTTATCCTGGTTAAGTCGAAATGTTAGATTCTTCAACTCCTCTATTGCTAGATCTGTCTATTGATATTGGTTCTCTTCCAGTTACAGGGCTACTTGTAGAGCCTCTACCTAAGTTTGGAACTTTTGTTGTCTTAAAGGATACTTCAAGTGTGGTAACAGTGAGTTCGTAAATAAGTGCCTATGTTGCATGTCAGTAATTGCATATTTCAACTTACCTTTCATATGTTTGAACCTATGATCAATATCCCAAACAGACTCACCTAGTTTCTTCATGATTTCAATCATTTCATTCATGTACTGGTCTTCTGAGCTTGGCTTCTGAAACTCGTTTACCAGTAGTTTTTTCACCTCTTCGACAATATTTGGTACTCTCTGTGGAGTTTTTACATCCAAGCTCATGTACCATTCCAGCACGTGGTCTCTTAGTGTGATAGATAACTGTGCAATATTTTTATCCTCATCTGTGATCTTCTTTGCTTCCCAGATCTTCTCGCAAATGAATAAGTGTTTTTGATGGTCCTCTGATGCCTCTCCCTAAAATTCTGGTAATATGATCGTGGGATCATGTCCTTCCATTTTGATCTATGTTGAACTACTACCTTCGCGCAGTGTAGATAATTGACTGTTACTTCCTGAAATTTCTCCCCTATTTGATTTTTCTTGATTGGATCCTTGTCCTGTTTCTTTTCTTCGACTAAAATTTGCTTTTATAAATGTTGGTGTTCTTTTTGGTGTATTAGTCATGCATGGGATTGTAGGTTCCACATTGACGATGATCTGGATTGGAGTTATGCCTTCTATTCCTAACCCTGGACCTCCTTTTTTCCTTTCATATGTTGTGCACAATATTTCCTCAATCTGATCCAAAACCTAGAGATCCTCTACCTCTTCTTCATCGCTTGCCAATCCCTCTCTACCGGCTATGTCTCTCTTATTATTATTCATTTTATATTGGTAAGGTATTATGATGTGTGTCTTTCCATCTTTTTCCATTATCTTCTTTATCCGGTCCTCTTCCATCATGATTAGATCCATGGCCTCCTTCTTCTTTCCCTTATCCATCTCCATGTCCATATCTCAACATCTTGTCAATGTTTCCCCCCTTCCCCCATGCATGATTCCATGGTGATCACACTGTCATCATACAATAAAATCTTGATTGAAGTATATAGAGATATGATGTACCTACCTATGGGTCCCTTTAGAAAATTATTCTCTGTTGCGGTGTAGGACTTCACAGTATCTACTGTAAATTCGATGATAAAACCTAAAAAAGTATTGTCTAACCATAAATCTACTGTGTGCATGAATTTGTTATTAGCTTGTTGTAACTATGCAATCTCCACAGGATTCCACTCCAGCTGTCTAATCTTATTCGTAGGGTGGTTGTCATTTAACCTCAATAACCACTCCTGCAAAAAATGTGGGAAATCAAAGAAAAATACCTCGTGCAAGTCGCTAAACATGTATTTGTCAAGATATTTGCATGGTTTATGTTTTCCTTCTACGCAAACTCAAGATCCTTTGTTTTCAACCATCTTTCAATATTTTCCTTCACTAGATTCCATGGCCTAAAAATTCCCTTATATACTTTCATCCTCCACGTGTTTATTCCATAGATCCCATCCACTCAATCTTGTGCAATTCCAACCGACAACATAACCATTTTTTGGTTAACTTCTTCTTGGGTTGACCTAGGTTCTAATCTCAAAAAGGTTTCCAACAAAATCGTCAAAACTATCGGCCCTCCTGGTAAACCAAAAGGAAATGTTATGCATTGGGTGCACAATGCAGTCTCACCAGAGATAGATTTTATGGGGGACTGCAATAATCAGGTGTTTGTAGTCTAGGAATGAGTGGGGATTGTGGTTGGATTCTTTCTTCCTTATGCATTACCCTTGTTAATTATTCATCTGCTTATATGATTCACTCATCTTTATACCTATGCATGCATGTTGATAGAGCTACTTTAACCATTCATTATTAATATAATGATCAAAATAAAAGTAAATAATTCATTAACAATCACATAGAACACAACTTTTAATCGTGGTTCAGCCCCTCCTATGGCTATGTCCATAAAGATATGGATTCTCTTCTCTTTTATTTATTTTGCTGCAAAATCTTGAATTTCGTGCATTACATCTTTAGTAGTATAATCAAAATGAGGGTAGGAACCCTCTGTGATGTTGAATAGAACACACCAGGCTCCTCAACCTGTGACCTAACCCTCCAAGACTAACTTATTCATCTCTACCCCCAAACTTGTTACAAATAAATATCTTCCCAACCATCTAACTCTCAATACTTAACTGTCATCCTCTAACCTAGACCTCCTAGGTCCTTATTTATACTAATTTATAGGATTATGGTCATTACAATCTTTGTCAAAAACCTTAACCCTATCACGGTTAGGATTTTCTTCCTACACGACATTTTGTTTTTCCTCTTGAATGTTGTTGTTCCTTCTTTTTCTGCATGTTTATTTCTTCCCACCTATTGCGCGTGCACCAAAATTAGCTCTTTATTTCCAAAAATAGGTATGGACCCAACATAGAATTTCTTCCTAAATATGCATGTGCCCAAAAAAAACTCACAAATACCAGGGCTTGAGGTCTTTCAAACAACAAGATCAGACTCGAGGAAACGTCAGGTAAATCAGGCCAAGAGGGAAAAGCAAAGGCTTACATTCCCTTATTGGATACAACACATGATCAATTGTCGATACCTTGTCTCAAGAAGATGAAACTAACTATAAATATCCTTTCTTAGAAGCAATTGAACAGCGAGGATAAGACACCACATAATTCACCCATGATGGGGAAGAGTCTACTTGAACACTAGGAACACACAAAGGGGGAAAATGAGATGAAAATGAATTAGGATGGTGATTATCATATGAAATTTGATCAATAGTGAAAATGATTCCATTGTGATGGAAATGCATCACATGAAAGAGAGTAGACACCACATCCTTCATCGCGTAAACATAATCACTCCCAAGAATCATATTAAATTCTAAAGGGCCTAACACCACTAACAAATATATTAGAACAATCTTCCCACCTAACGTGATAGGAAACTGAGGAAGAATCCCCAAACATTCACTAGGTCTTATGTCAAAATCTAGCATCTCATTGGTATCTAATACAAGACTGGGATAAACTAATGCTTGTCAATCCAAGGAGGATAAAATACTTGTAGAGGATCCTTCATCTACAACACATTGACGAATGCCTTTCAACATAGATTCAACCATAGCAGTTTTCTAGAAAGGTGGAGAATAAGGAAGGAAAGGATTCACAATATCATTCCAATCAAAGGAAACCATCCTAGGAGTTGGAGGGAGCATACTCGAAGAGAGTGGAATTTCCCCTTGTTTAGAAGGTACCGAACTGGAAATTCTAAAGACATAGTCAAAAGACACGTCACTCTCTAAAAGGAGAGTGGGATCAGCTAAAAATTGCATTGGATCAACCACTTACTCAACCACTGGTTGAAAAAGATCCAATACAAGATGGTCAAGAGATGCATCACCCCCCAAAATAAGAGTGGTTTTGGCCAAAGATTGCATCAATACCACCACTTCATAAACCAAATATTGAATAGATTGTTGGGAAACCGAAGACAACTCATAACTAGAAGAGCCTTCAGACAAGGATCATTCTCTCTGTACCACTTGAATCATAGGGAACAAATGAGTAAGGTGGTCTCCCTCAAAAATATTACAAGGGAACTTGGGCTTACATCCTATACATCTAGGCTTCCCAACAGTACCAATTCCCCCAACATGACTTGCAGAGTATAGTAGTTGATCGCCAACATAACTTGCAGAGGTTGGAGACATTTTTTCAGTATGACTAGCAGGGACTAGACTCTTTCCCTCAGCATGACTTGCAATGGTTGGTTTCTTTCCCCTAACATGAATAGTAGAGGTCGGGTGTAGGTCTACAACATGACTAGCAGAGGTTGGTGACTTCTTCTTCTTACTCTTCCTATTACTATTCCTTTTAGAATTCTAGTTAATAGTACCAAGACTTTGACTAGAAGAGGGAGAAAAATAAGGAGTAGGATTCATTGGTGCAGAAGATAAAGGATCAACATCCATTCAATGCCCATGACATAAAGTGCTTATGTAAGAACCATAAAGCGAATTTGGGACATTCAGAATGGTCCACAACCAAAATGGTAGTCCTACATTCAACCCGAGAATGTTCAAAGTGGCCATCAAGGGGGAAACAACATTTCCAAAGATAAGAATCCCCTTGGGAAGGGGTCCCTTGGTTTGTATCCTCCATAACTTTGGCCAAAACTTTCTTATGCATAGGTTCATCCCTTGTGGGATTTTTCATGTCCAAAAAAGTATCACACACTCACTCTAGTGAACCAATGATATAAAAACACATGGCTTCTAGGAGACGACTCCACACTTTTAAGAGAAATACTAGGGGTCCTTCTCAACCAGCGGAGTGATTGGCCAACCACCCTGAATCAATGATCCAAAATCATTGATAGTGAAACAACCTAAGGCCAACTATACAAAGCAACACTCCAATAAAAATCCCTAAGAGAAACATCACAAACAAATAACGTTTCCAAATATTCATCCCACATGGATAAGGTCCTGAGTCCAAAGGAATGAAAAAGTGGAAAATAACCTTCTAGATGAAGGCACTGGTTTAATAAGTCTTGTGGACCAACAAAAAAAGGAGTGAGAAGCAATTATCTTGACCTCCACTAAACAGCCTTATCCAGTGAAAGTACCCATGCTTCATAGGGCACCCTCTAGCAGTACTGAAAAGTGTGATATGAAATCTTCCCCAGGTACCACAACCCCTACAGTCACCTCTAATATCCCTAGGAAAAGAAACTAAGGTCACCAACACGCAGTGAGAATCCAAGGGATACAGTAGATATTCGGGATCGAACGTATGGGCAAGGTAACGAATATTGAATCTTTGAAAGCGTCACCTCTCATGGAGGTAAAGGAACTAGTGAAACCCCCAATTTACGATCTTTCCACTACACTTAGTTAAGCTTCAGAGGGGTATCTCCTCGACTCTACTATACATGACCTCGTGTTTAGCTCATGTGTTAGAGGAGGCTCCCAAATATACTTATATGAAAATTGGATTTGACTCTCCCTAACTTAGACTCATATGTTTATTTACCGGCCTTGGAGAGTTATCTCTCCAATCCTAACCCAATTCCCTAACCCTAAAATTGTTTGTGAACCCTAGAAACAAAGTCTAGTACATTTTAAGTTTAGCATTTGTTTTAGTGTCTGTTTTTATTCAAAGGGTATGGAAGTGAAACTGATGTTGTTTTATACTTTTGAAAAAAATAAACTTATAAGAACACTGGCAAAGAAAACTTTACACTAATTCTTCAAATGAAAAAGAGATTCAAAATAGAAAATGAACAATCCTTCAAACCTTTAAACGAAAATTTCTTCTTTCTGATGCAAGATGACAATGCATCATTTTGAGAAAAGAAAAAGAAGCAAAAAAAGGATTTTATTTCTTATTTTTCTTTTGAAATTATTTAAGGTGATAAGAAAACAAAATCCTAGACTAACATCTTTTTCTTTTCCAAATAAAAATGAAAAACAATGCAAAGAAAGAAAGAGACCTGGTTAGCAGAAAAACTAGGTTTTTTTGTTTTCTTTTTCTTTCTACCAAAGAAAAACTAACAAAAGATGCTAAAAGAAAAAAAAATAGTTTTATGTTAGAAAAACCCAAGTAAAACACAAAATAAAAGTCTAGAACTCAAATATGAACTCAAGTTTTGTTGGCCCTTGACCAAGTTTTGTTGGCCCTTGACCAAGTTTTGAGGGATCTGGTCAAGTTTGACCTATTTTCGAACTTCGAGAGCCTGTCGAAGGAGGAGCGCAAGATGAAGCGGAGATCATGGATCTCGACCCCTCTTTTGGGTCCTTTTTGGGTTTTTGGGATTATGTAACGGGCATGGGATGTCGACCCATGGGTTTACCCATGTTTAGGCCTATTTTGTAATGTATAAATAGATGTCTAGGCTATGTAAGAGGGGGAGAAAGGGATCTATGTGATATGAGGCTGATAAGCTAAGTGCTAAGTGCAAGTATGGTTTGTATATGCTTCGTGCATACTAGGAGAGACTTGCAGATATAGGCGCAAGGTATTGTAATAGGCTGTGAAGTGCTTTGTGCTATAATGCAAGGAAGGAGGATCTAGCGAGGTGGACAGATCTCCTGTCCTAAGCGAAGTAGGGTTTTGAGGCTCTGTGCATGTAACTGGTTGATTGAAGACAATAAAGAAGAAGAGTTGGTGGGCATAGCCCCAGGGTGGGGTTGAACCACGTAAACACTGTGTTGTTCCACTTTGTGCTTGTCTTGATGTTTTTATAACTTCTCTGTTAAGTGCTTTGATAGAGATAGATAAATTTGTTGATGCTTTGTGTTAATGATGTGTAAGAATGTTAGATCTGATCTATATGAAGGTGCTTAGTGCTTGATCTGCTAGATATAACCTGCTTGTTTATGATAAAGTGCTTAAATACATCAGATCTGAGTGAGTGATGCGATGCTCTGTTCTATTTCTGCAGTAGTTATTGGTTGAGTATTGATGAATTGTTGATGCTTAGTGCTCTGTTAAGTATTATAATCACATATATGTGTCCCAGATAAGGTTGTAGAAACTTGAGTCCTGCAACCACCCCTGCCTCTACCTTGGGTGAGACTTCATCTGCTTCGCAGGTGTTGCCGAAAGGGTCGGTAGTTAGGGTTTTTTGGGTGCGTTGTTGGTGTGTTGTTGTAGAATTGAACCCTGGGTCTTCTCCTTTGCCAACAAATGGTTTCGTTGCCAGAACCTGAAACTGTGATTGTTGGGAACTAAAGAGTGCATAGATCTACTGTTGAAGTGCACAGTATTGAACCTGAAACTGTGATTGCTGGGACTAAGAAAGAAGAAGATTTGTGAAAAGATTCGACCTAAGATTGTGAAAGCTCTGTGCGTAGATCTGTTGTCTCAATATGCAACATTCTACTTGACCTGAGGAGCTATGTACCAAGAAAAGAGGTCAGATCTGAAGAAAAGAGGTAAGATCTGTAAGCTCTATGCTCTGATACAAGTAAGAATAGTGAAAAGTTATAGATCTAAAGGCTTTGTGCTTTGTAGAAGTAAGATTAGTGGAATTTTTTGTTTCAAAAGTATGAATCTAGGTATGTTTGATAGATTCTATCCTAGCTTGAAAACTAGGGTATTAATAGATGAAAGAAGATTTGATATGAATAGTGAAAAATATGTTATACCTATGCATAGAAAGAATGTTTGGACTAACAAATGGATGCAGGATCCTAGAAAGAATTTTTTGCAGGTTAGCTACCATGATCCTAGTGCACAATATAGAAAGGGTTGGGGATCATTTAAAAGAAAGAGAGGATTAACCCTTTGTTACAGTTGTAGAAGACCGGGACATATTGCTAAGGAATGCCCTGGGAAAAGACCTAGTTTTCTTTGTTGTAAAGCTATAGACGATGAAGTGTTGGATTTCCCTATAATTATTGCTAATATGGAAGGAATGAATCTAATTAAATAAAACCCTAAGGTAGATCCAGAAATAGAAGAACCCCAGAAAGAATCAGATAAAGTATTGCTACAAATAAACGAAACCCTGAATGACCACCAACATGTCATATTATCGAAGATCTTTAAAGAAAAATATTGCCTTGAAGCAAGAATAGGAGACTTCGACATTGACTGTATTCTGGATGAGGAAACACAAGTGAATATTATGATAGAAAGAACTTGGGNGGAAGGAATGAATCTAAATAAATAAAAACCTAAGGTAGATCCAAAAATAGAAGAACCCTAGAAAGAATCAGAGAAAGTATTGCTACAAATAAACGAAACCCTGAATGACCACCAACATGTCATATTATCGGAGATCTTTAAAGAAAAATATTGCCTTGAAGAAAGAATAGGAGACTTCAACGTTGACTGTGTTCTGGATGAGGAAACACAGGTGAATATTATGACAGAAAGAGCTTGGGAACTTTTATGAAATCCTACTATGATTCCTTCATTAGGAGGAATAGGGTTATTCAGAGGAAAGTTGATAAACCTATGTGGAAGGCTCACTCAGATACCTATGAATGCTAATGGAACTTCGATAGAAGAAGATTTTGAGATTATTAAATTTATCGAGGATAGCACCCCATTTACTATGTTATTAGGAAAACCCCGGATTGACAGATCAAGCAAGATGAAAGAAAGAAGAAGAAGTTTTGGAGCAGAAGAAGCAAGAATTAAAAGATTTCATGACTAGAAGGATCGCACACTTGATCGAAGAATAGCATAATAGATCGAAGCTATTTAACACTAGAGACCCGGATGTCAAAGTTGCAAGAACACTAGAGGATCCACAGAAGATTGAAGTACCTATCCCTGACAAAGAAGAAGCATTATCCGGGAACCCTAGGGAAGAATATCAACAACATGAAGTGACTAGGTCAAAAGAAGACAAAAATCAGAATGGAAAAAGGAATACCGAGACGAATCTCACTAGAAAGAAGGCTATAAAGTTAAGTAAGAAGAGAGCCAAGATCGATAAGTTGTAGAAGGCTCTAGAGGGAACCTCACAGAAGGAAAATTTTCAAAATTGGAGCTTCGCCAGGATATCAGAACAGCGACACATGACACTTCACCATGATGAAGCAATATAGTTGTTGGGGACATTATAATCATTAGATCAATACTCCGAACATATAAAAATCCATTTATGGCTAGCCAACTCACCATCCAACCATTGGGACCATGCCATAACAGACAAAACAGAGTTAATGAAGCCTTCATACCCATTGCAAGCGACCCATTGTCGAGTTACCTATTTATCCCACCATGCCACGCACCGAGAAAACTTTTGCCAATTGAGAAATTCAGCCTGCGGACTAAGTTGAGTTCATACAATGATCATCATGTTTCTACTCTCTATCTTGTTACTGTATCTAAGCTACCCCCCAAACCTGATATTGTTAACCCTGAGTGTGTATGTCAGATGAGTTGAGCGTTGCAGAAAGAGTTTTTGAGAAAGTTTGGATCGACCTCATGACTAAAAGATTCATGTCGATGTCTATAGGTATACAAGAATCATCAACGAGAGGACTGCCAACCTCTCCATCCACTTCTCGCGGAGCAGGACCTTCTCGATCATCCGATGAGAAGCAAACTAAGCACAGGGATGACTTAGCGAATGCTAAACTGATCCTGACTATCTTACCCACCTATATACCACCTTTAAGTGGTGTTGTAAACCACGACATTGTACCTAGAGATTTCAAGTATGCCTTGGTCACTGCGTACCTATCGAAGGGGATACACACAATGCGAGAAGACCAAGATAAGATCGCAGCGTTGAAGTTTAGCGACTTCAACCTTGGAGATCGCAAAGTGTACAACATGTTATGCCCACATAAGTATCTGACTAGAACAAAAGGGGAAAACTCAAAGGTAATTCCCCAAGCATGGACCCATAACCTCGCGCAATCCACCCTACTCAACGTCATGAAAATTCCTCACTTCTGAAGACACCAAGAGGTGAATTCATGTGTCAAGATGCTATTGTCTTGTTACCATGGCGGATACTTGTGGAT
>JASDQU010254569.1:2329-16068 GCA_032191745.1 Picea mariana | reverse complement strand
ATAAGCCTTACACACTTAAATGGATAAGCAATCATCATCAAATGCACATAACAAAGTAGTGCACAATCAAATTTGCAATTTCATCTAAGTATGTGGACGAAGTAACATGTGATGTAGTGTCGTTAAGAGAATGTGGAACGGTCTTAGGTAGTCCATATTTATATGATCATAAGGCAATCTTCTACAGGACAAAGAATCAATATCAATTAACCAAAGCAAGTCAAGATTATGTGGTTCATGCTCATCATGTTAAAGAAAATAAAACACTTCAAACAATGGAACAATTAAAGAAGGCAGTGCAAGCAAGCAACAAACCAATAATTGTTTCAAATGAAGTAAACGATCTTAAGCAAGAACAAGAAATGATTGTTTAATGGAAAATCAATCATAAGTTGCTTCAAGATAAGCTCATGTCATGCAAATATTTCAAGTATATCAACTCATTTGCAGTCGTCTTTTTGATGTTGTCATTAGTAATGTTTTCTATATGGATGATAGTGGCTTCAGTAAAATGTAACAGGGTTCAAATGGCTAACAATATACTGTCAGTTGTCATGATTGTGTTACAGTTGATCTTGATGAGACAGGTGCACAGGACAGAGCTCAGAGACAGAGGACAAGTTGGGTGGCCTATCCTGAGCTTGTTGACTGGTCAGTAACCTTTTGGGGACCAAAAGGTCTTTTAGTGGGGAGGTGTGATCCAGAATCGGATCCAGGAGCCTGACAGGGTTCAAAAAGGATCAAAAATTAAAGTGCTCAGAATCAAACGAAACCAATTCCATTGCGTCCATCTCATTCTCTCGATTCCGGCCATATATTTACTTTGTCAAACAGGCTTCGTATGCGAAAGATATCGCATTCTGTTCGAAAATCCAAACAGGCAAAAAAAGTGGGTGACTGTACAATCCATATAGTTCCACGTGGCAGGCTGACTATACAGGCCGTACAGCCGTACATCTGACATGGCATCTCCTAGAGAAGACATGTGGCAGGTGACAGGGAGTACGGTAGGTGATTTGGACCAATCAGAGGGTGACACGTGTCACCACTGTAAGGGTGACACGTGGCACAGGATCACGGTAACAGGTACAGTGGCATGCTGGCATGGCGGTACGATTGTTGACTGGGCAGACATCTCGGCAGACAGGTGAATGATTCAGTGTTTGACAAGTGGCAGTTTCTGATTGGTAGTGGAGGTGCCACATGGCCCAGTCATGGGCTGCCACGTGGCACTCTCTAGTTGGCTCTCCGACGTTGTGTAAAATTTTGGGGTCTCCACCGGAGTCAAACCCCCGACCTCTTCCAAGCTACAGACTGGCAGGACCAGGCTAACCGCTCGCTCCACTGGTGTTCCTTATTAGCTATATGGCAAATAATATATTTGAATTTGATTAAAAGTTTGGTTGGAGGCGGAAAGGGCTGGGGCTTAGCCCCAGCCCGTGGTTACATTAGCCCTTGGCACTTGACATACGATCGGACCGCCCACGAGAACCAGGAGCCAAGGAAAAGCATGGAGGTATGGGGATTCGGTCCTATCCATGCCAATGGACTGGGAGCTAAGGGCGCGGGGGGTTAATTTGTTAGCCCATGGTCCTATATATGCGCCTAAAAACCAAGATCCATCCCGGACAGTTGTGCTAGCACGCCAGGAGGAATAGCGCCTAGCCACATGGAGGCTCCCATGTGACCAAGGGCACGTGAATAAAGGGGCTTCACCCAAATTAAATCCAAAAGTGGTTTTTTTATATAGTTTTTGGATTTTATGCCTGTAACTAATGGATTTTATCCATTTTTGGGAGATATTGGGCATTTTTGGAGGCCAAATTTTGGGAGGAAGTTGGGGATGGATAACCAACTTCAGATCTATAAAAACCAGGCATGTTTGAGTCCATGGAGGATAGTCAGAGCAGAGTTATGTTGAAGGGAAGCCAAGCCAAAGCCATTTTTATGCAGGGAAGTTATTGAGGAGCAGATGCTTGCGGGCCATTTCTGGGAGCTCCGATCATCCGTTTTGCGTGCTGTTTCTTTTGCTGGGTTCTTGAGATCTGGAAGAACATGACCAGACCATTCTTGTAGCCAATTGGCACTGCTGCGATGTATTTTTTGAGCTTTGAAAAGAAATAAAGAAGCCTCCCCCACAAAGACAAAGGCCCGGAGACGTAGGCAACGTTGTGCCCAACTCCGTTATCAATTCTCTTGTTATGGTTTGTTGTTTATTACTTCATTTCATATCTGCATATGTGTATATGGCTGTCATAATTCCTCTTATTTCCTCATTCTTTCACTAAGCTTCTCAAATGGTTAATTAACACATGCAATTAAAAAACTCAACCATAGTCATTAAAAGATCTTTTCAGATCAATGTCAACTACTTTGACATTGGTCAATTCTAGGGGGTGAGTCGTGGGTCTACACAAGATAGAGAAAATGTTAGTTATGACCCATTGTTAGGTCCTCATCCTCCTAGGAAAAGACATAACCTTCCTTTCCAATATCCTCTCATCACAAATAGAATCATCCAAACACAGACATATGTATCCACCTTGACTCGAATCCTAGTGCAAAATAACACTTTTATAGCATTATCATGCCTGGAGCTACCTCTAGGTGATGTTGGGAGAGGGGTTGGTCCTTCAAGCCCTATAGTAGATTCCATCTAGGAGATGGCACATAGACAAACTAGATATTCATGCAACCCACTCATAGATGCTTGGGTTGCAGGAAGAATTGTTATGGGATGATAGAATCCACTAGACATGAGAGTTTCATGGATGATGTTAGTATATTGACCAACGTTAAGTTTTTCATTGATTACACACACACACACACACACATATATTTTATTATGTATTTATTTTTTATATCTAATTGTCTGATGTTTGCAGTTGTTGTGCTTAGATAGAAGAACCTCGACACTGGAATATGCATCTCGCAATCTCATTGATCAACTACTATTATACTACATCTGTAAGATAGTTGTTGTGTTTTGACAATTTGTTTATGAGAAATCAAATATAATATTTTTGTGTTTCTAGAGATTGCAGTATTATACAACAATGAACCATGTCCACCTGAGATGGAGAAATTACACCCTTCACGGGTATGTGTCAAGTTAAATCTTGTTTAAATATGATTTTTTTTATATTTTTTTGGTTGAATTTCACATTTTTGTACTAATAAAAATATTATAAATACATATGTAGGTTAGTTCATTGACTTTTAGTCACCCGTACCACCACCATTCCATTCACCACTACTAAAATTCCCCCCATCATTTGTCTCTGGCTACAGGGAAATCTCGGTCCTTGGATACCCTTCCCCAACTCTTGGGATACCACTATTTCCCCAAGGGATTTTCCATCCCTAGTACAACCCATGGGGATTTATCACCACCCACCTCCACCATATTTTCCATCCCATTCATCCACAATGCATTCACATGTATGCCATCCACCAGTCATCCATGTTTCATCCCAAACCATTTCATCCATTGAGGCTACACCCCTCCACTCTCATGCATCCCCCAATCCATTGTCTGATGTGAATAATATAGTCGATGCAACAACAAATGTTTCCTTGGATTAGCTTGTACGATTAAGTGCTCCACCTACTATTGATTCGCCATCGTTTCCTGAGTTATTCATGGGTGAAATCATTCATTGATGAATTTTTTATGTACCATGAATGGAATTTATTTTATACATTTTTGTTTAAATTCCATGATTTGATTCTTGCAACTATTGTAGGGTGACATAGATAAGAGATTGGGGTAACGGAGGAGGGAAACACCCTCGCGACTATCAGTATCATCTGTGGTGAGTTTTCTTATATTGAATTAGAAAGTATAATTTTGTAAGTCTTTTAATTCATCGTGGAAAAAAACTTATAAGAATGGTGTTTCTTTGTCTAGTCTCTAGATAGACAAACCACACGTAAGCACAAAATGACTCGAACTCATGCTTCAAGTAAGAGTAGAAAGCTCGAATTATAGGAGGTCATTGATAGTTGTCAAGGTGAAAGTGGTCAACGAGTGACCAATGAGTGTCGTTTTCTATCTAGGGAATCATATGTCATTCTTCCTTGTTTAGGCAGTCGCTTCCATTTTGTATATTGGGCATGATGTGTCATTTTGTAAAATATGTACAATTGAGATTATTTTGAATAAACACACACGCACATTTTAGGGAACATGTTCTATGAATTGAAGTGTTTATTTATTTGATGTTCATGAATGATTATGATTATGATAATGATCGTGATTTACCTTTTATACATCCACAAAATGAAAAACAATAAGTATCATCTCATCTAATTAATATCATCATGTTAATCGATTGTCCATTGGGTCTCCCTACTTGGACACAATACATTAGTTGATAGATGTTAAACCAATCATGTTAAAAAACATTTTTTAGATTGATGAAATTTCCATATTGTGTGTGTAACATTGAACATCACCTAAGTCACTTAACATGAGGACACATGACATAGAGGACAGTATTTTGTTACCTTGATGGAAATTAGACCAAACGAACCAAAATTTAGAAGGGTCTTCACGATGGATTTTTTTTTGTGTTGTTGCACATGTCTAATTAATTTTTAGGATATCCACATGAATTATGTCCAATAGAGATCCCAAAATTATTGTAAACTCATCATAATGGCACTTCCTTTCTTATGTTTTCCTCCACTCTTGGCTCTATAAAAAATCAAAACAATTAGTCATATGTTATGGATGTAAATTGTAATGACATTGGGAGCTTATTAGTAAGATTAATTACAAATGATTTGATGAATGTTTGAAGAGAAAACAATAGACATTGAGCAAACCCTGGGAAATTACATCATCTCTTTATCTTCATGTTAACATATTATATCTCATTAATAGTATCAAACATGTTGGTTCATCATTATTTTGGATCATGTAAGGTGTGCAATTTTGAAGACACCTTATCTAATGAAGATAATCAAGGTCAACCAACCCAAAAGTTCAAGTGTGAATGTATACACATCAATGCTCCAAAACATAACACCTCGATGCTTTTGATAACCGCTATTAATATAAAATACTAAAATATTATTTTTTATTTTATAATAAATTGAATGCATCGCAATTCTCCCCAATAAGAAAGTGCCCCGATTCTCCCCCAATAACAAAGTGCATTGATGTTCCCCCAATAGAAAAGTGCACTAGTGCTTCCCCGTTAACAAAGTGCATAGGTGCTCCCCCAATAAAAAGGTGCATCGGTGCATCCCCAATAACAAAGCGCACTGGTGCACCCCAAATAGAAACTAATTCAAAAACCATAAAACTTTCACGGTGCACTTAGGAACCAATATAGCCCCAGTGCAGTCCAGTAAAAAAAATGCATCAGTCCATATTATTTTCGGGCACACCGTTAAAGGGTAAAATAAATAAATAAAATACCAAATTGAATCAATGTGTTGAAACATATAGTGGAAAAATAAGCGGGAATTTTACATTTTCAAAATGTATCTATTTATAAACGAAAACCCTAATCATTATTTCATCATTTTCCAAAATTTGGAGGGGAGACTTGTGCAAGAGAGGTTTACAAGAAAAGTCTTTGGAGTGGACATATTTTTTTGAAGAGCCAAATTTAAACACAGATTTGCAGAGGAGAAATTTTAGATATGTGATTTTATTATATTCATCATCTCAATCTTTCCCCTTTTTGATTCAAATAGATTTTAGTGCATTATAGAAAACAAAATAAAATGGTTTCACAATTACATTCAGTATTGGAAGCCCTAGCTTCCTGGTTGTTTCTCTTAGTTTTCCTCTCTATATTTCACAAGTAGATTTTTTTTAAGAAACATAATTTTATAGGGTTTCTTTACTTTTATATGGGGCATTTGGTATTTGTTGTAATGGGATCACTCATTGCATTGGATCCCAAAGCATATCATTGTAAGTTTTCTTTAAAAAAAATGCTTCCGCGATTTGCAGTGTACACTATACAGGAATAGCGCATCGGTGCGCATTTTCATGTCAACAATATCGGTGCTCCTAAGTCGACCATGTGCACCGTTGCTTCTAAGTTCATAATGCAAACTAGTGATCCTAAGTCAACTGTGTGCACCAGTGATTTTCTCAATAACAAAGCACACTAGTGCTCCAAAACATAACGCCCTAGTGCTTCCAGTAACCATTATTAATATAAAATACTAAAATATTGTTTTTTGTTTAATAAGAACTGAAATGCATCGTGGTGATCCACAATAACAAAGCACATTGGTGCTCCCCCAATAAAAAAACACATTGGTGATCCCCCAATAATAAAGTGCATTGGTGAACCCCCAATAACAAAGTGTATCGGTGCTCATGTTCTTGTCTAGCACCGTGGAGTTCAAAATAAAAATAATTTTTTTCACATTTTTCGAAGTGCACAATAAACAGTAATGAGGCATTGATGCTTCTATTAATTAATAGAGCACCAATGCTTCTATTAATTAATAGAGCACCGATGCTTCTATTAATTAATAAAGCATTGATGCTTCTATTAACTTATAGAGCATTGGAAATCACTCTCTCTTATCGAGTGCTTTTTATGTTTTTCTGTCTATAAATATGTGTAGCATTCACAAGTACAATTATAAGGAATTGTTTATGAGGTTCTAGGGTTTTGTACGTCGGTAAGATTGGGCTCCCTAGTAGGGGGAGAAGGAGGTTATGAATTCAAATCAGGAGGGTTGTGTCTCTCGGGATGTCAGATCCCAAGACAAGAAAGGCTTCATAGGAAGGGTCGTTGGAGGAGACTCATAAGTCATTTAAAGAAATAGTCAAAGGCAGTCCCGAAATCAGGGGCGAGGATGTCGAGATGGGTGGGGTCTGCAATGGGTAGACAAAGACCCAGAAAAAGGATGAGAATGAGACTAACCTACAAATTTATAAAAAGCAGCTTCAAAATGGTTGATTAGCTAAGACAACGGAGAATCCCAAGTACGAGGTTACCTTGAATGGGATAGGGAATTACGATCGATGGATGCAAGACCATGCATTAATCAGAAAATTTATAGGGATCTATCCCTTAGAGAAATCCCTCCAACTTTGGATAAAAGAGATATGGAAAGTTAAGGGGAAAATATATCTACAACTAGGGTTAAACGGGTTCTTCACAACATATTTTTGGAGTCTGGGAAACGAGACAAATTGTTTGAGGAGGGCCCCTATTTCCTCAACTCGATGGCCCTCTATATGAAATTCTGGACAGAAAGGTTTGCTCCGGAAAAATAATACTTCATAGCGGCTCTAGTCTAGATCAGGATGTATTCCCTACCTAGAGAATTCTCGGAGCCATAGATTTTGGAGGGCATAGGTAACACGATTGGATCCTTTGTCAAAATTTCCAAGGTCACAAAGGTGCCAGGTATATTTCCTATGCTAGAATTTGTGTTTATATGACTGTTTCATATGGCCTACCCAAGTCAATAGTAGTGTCATACCAGGATGAAGAATGGATTCAACCCCTCGAATAAGAGCACATTCCCTTCCGGTGCATTAAATTCCACATCAATGGCCATCTTTTCAGAGATTTTCCACTAAATGCCCCTACTCAAGGGAATAAATCTAAAGAGGAAACATATATGGAAAGCTTCACCAAGATCCAGAGTAAAAGGAATGTCAAAAGACGTCAACCTAAGCATTCCACAGTCCTCCCGACTAAGAACTCTACCAACAACTTTAAGGTTCTGGTAGGAGAACCCAGTGAAAATTGTGAGGGAGTAAACCCAAAGAAGAAGGCATCAGAGACCAAGCAGGATACGAAAGCAGGGGAAGAATTATCCAAGAGACGAAAAATAGAGACAGATCAAGGGAAGGAAGAAACATCAGCGAAAGAGTTAGTGATGAAGGGAACTCAGGGATCTACCTCAGATTCAGAATAGGAATCGAACCCAGACATGAACCAGGATATGGATCTAGAATAAATTGTATTAGATATATTGGTCCCCAGAGAGACCTGTGGAGCCCAAAAAAACAACAACCTTACCATATCCTAATTGAGGAAGCTTCAGAGAGATTTGGTGAAAGGAAAAGGGGAAGGATCCAATCTAGGAATGGGAATAACAATGTCGGGGAACTTGGGAATAAAGACTAACCCCCTTAATACCCATAAGAAGACCTCGGGAGAGGAGAAAAAATAAAGGAAGAAAACCATACCTCCAAAAAATTGAAGAAGCGGGAGCCCTAATGGTCGATTCTAGACAAGTGGTATGCCTTCCAAATAATTATTTCCTCTCCTAACCCAAGTGTTGATTATGAAGATTACATCCTAGAATATAAGAGGTATGAATTCCCTATCAAAACAACGGATGATAAAGAAAATAATCTCCCTAGAGAAGGTTGACATTGTCCTACTTCAATAAACCAAATGTAATGAAGGAAATATTAAAAGAATTACTCAGAGAATATGGCCTGGATGTGAAGCAAAATGGATCAATGCAAAGGGTGATTCTGGTGTATTTTCTACTCTTTGAGACTCGGAAGCTATGAATATGGAGGAATTTACTTCCATGTATAGGTTACTCACCCTAAAATTCAAAGTGAAAATCTCAAGAGAAGAAATATACATCACAAATGTTTATGGTCTGAATCCTCCCAGTCTAAAGTGAGGCTTCTTGGATGAAATTAAATTGCTAGTATATTCTTTGATGCATCAAGTATGGATCATGGATTGTGATTTCAATATGATCAAGAATCCATTAGAAAAGCAAGGGGTTCTTTGGAGGTTATATCTTGAGAATGTATCTTTCAGAGACCTCATAGAAATAATTCATCTAGTAGACATCCCCACCAGGTATGGTCTCTTTACTTGGAATAACAAAAGGGGAAATGAACACAAGATTGGTGTTCACCTCAATAGGTTTCTTCTCTCTGAAGCGGGCCTTCAGTCTATACAGGGTATTTCTATAGGTGTTCTCCCCTACCATGGTTTGGATCACTGGCCCATCGTCCTGAAATGGCCCCAAGTTTGGAAGCAAGGGCCTATTCCGTTTTTAATGTGAGAAATTCTAGCTTGACCATCTAGATTTTATTCCAAACTTGTTAGCATGGTGAAAAGACCCAAAACATCTCCACGAAATGAAAATTTTCCAGTTCCAACAAAGACTAAATAATGTTAGGCAACCCGTCAAGAACTGGAACAAAGAAGTATTTGGGAACATATTTGAAGAGAAGAGGAAACTAGAAAAAGAAATGGAAGAAATACAGCAGAAAGGGATTCAAGGGACCTACTCATCAGACCTCAATTCTTGGGAGGATGAAATCAGAGAAGGTCTGGTGAAAAGAGACTATCATACAGAGATATTATGGAAGAAAAAATTCAAGATCCATTGGCTTAAAGAGGGGGACAAGAACATTAAGTTCCTCCATAACTCCTTAATCCAAAAAAGGAACAGAAATAGAATTGTATCCATCAAATCGCAGGATGGGAGCACCAAAGTAAAGCAAGAGGACATCGAGAAGGAGCTTATGAATTATTATCAGGACATCCTTTTTGAACCTGAGGTTAAAAGACATGGGGAAATTGCCAAAATAATTTAAGTTATCCCCAAGATGGTTTCCCATGAACAGTCCCAAAGTATGATGAGGCCAACTTCCTTAGAGAAAGTAGAAGAGATTATCAAAAACATGGCCCAAGTAAAATCCCCATGCCCAAACTACTTCACCATTGACTTCTTCCAAGTTGGGTGGACAATTATTGGTAATGATATCTAGGAAGTAGTTGAAGAATCGCATAGCTCCATATCCATTCTACAGGTGTTCCATGCCACCTTCATCACATTAATCCCTAAGATTAAACGAGCTAACATGGCAAATAAGTTTCATCCTATCTATTTATGCAATGTCATTTATAAAATTATTTCCAAATTGATAGCTACTAGGATTAAGCCAATCCTTTCACTTATTATCTCCCTAGAGCGGGGAGGTTTCATGGAAGGAAGGAAGATCTTGGATGGGACTATAGTATCCCATGAGGATATTCATTCCGTTAAGGTTTCAAAGAAAGCAGGGATGATGATGAAATTGGATATGTCTAAAGCCTATGATAGGATGAATTGGGATTTCATGAGGAAGATGTTACTTAATTTTGGATTTGGAGGGGATTGGGTCATGAACTTGGTTTCCTCAACCTTCTTCTTCATCCTGGCGAACGGTTCCCCCTCCAAGACCTTCAATATCTCTAGGGGTCTCCATCAGGGAGACCCATTATCTCCCTTCTTATTAATCATTATGGTGGAAGCTCTAGGTTGTAGCCTCACCTGAGCAAAAAGGAAAGGGGATATCAAATGGATATCCCTCCATCAGGGAGGGGAGGCTCTATCACATCTACAATTCGTGGATGATAATATTCTTATAGGGTTTTCCACATTGAAAGAAGTACAAGCTTTTAAAAAAATATTGGACCTCTTCAATCTATCCTTGGGCACAGTCATTAACCAAGAGAAATCCCCGTCATTTTCGTAAACACTCCCTAGACAATCCAGTGGAATCTGGCCACCCTACTAGGATTTCAACCCTCTTTCCTTATATCCAAATATTTCGGAGCTCCCCTCCTCCTCATATCTCTCCATAATCCTTCGTGGGAGGAAATCACTGCCAAACTAGAAGCCAAACTCTGCAACTGGACTCACTGCTCTCTCTCTTTGCCTGGTCATATCCTCCTAATCAAGTTCATCCTCTTTTCCCTCCCCCTGTACCACTTTTCAATTTTAGCTACCCCTGTGAAGTTCATCAAGAAAATTCAAGCTCTTTAATACAAATTTTGGTGGGAGGGAGCTTCAAAAGAAAAAAAAATGGGCGTTGGTGGCCTAGGACACCCTTTGTAAACCCAAGTTGCAAGGAGGGATAGGTCTCAGGGATCCCTAGGTTAACAAAAAATCCTTGGTGGAGAAAATTCAGTGGCATTGGGTCAAGTCCCCCAAGGTTGTTCGGGAAAAATTATGGAGGACTAAGTACGTCCCCGTGATTTGAGTAGAGGGTGATAGGCCAGGATCTCTGATCTGTAATAAAGCCTGGCATAATCACCTTCTGGTAATTTCATAATGGTCGTACAACCTTCTTTTGGGAAGACGAGTGGGACCAACTTCTCATCCTAGGGAGTGAATCCAAGTTTCAAAACCTTCGTAGGACTATGGATCACGTTAGTTGGGTGAAGGTGCACCATTAATGGAAGAATAAAAGTTCATTTTGGACCCCCTTTGTCCGAATTTGGAATTCATTGGAGGAATGGCCAATACAGTGGAACGAGCATACCAAAGAAATGGCCTCAAAAATCCTTCCAGAACAACATCTTGAGGATAGAGAAGGAGAAGACATCATTAGATGGGGCTGAAATGGGGATGGAAATTTTAGGGTAAAAGAAGCTTACTTATTCTTTCTACATCTAGGGTAGAACCAAAGTCTTCTGTTATGGAAGAAAATTTGGTCGACTTCCCTCTGGACTAAAATATCTACCTTTTTGTGGTTGGTAGCAAACACATGGATTTTGATGTGGGAATGCCTCCTCCATAGAGTATTTGTGGGGTCGTCGAGATGTTTCCTTTATATGGAAACAAAATAATCCCTAGATCACTTGCTTGACTCTCGCAATTTCACGGCTCATCTCTAGGATACAGGTGTGGCCCTCTTTCGTAAAACAGACTTGAGGAATCACAATATGATTGAAACCATAGAATTATGGAGTGATAACCCCTATAATAACCGTATCCTTAACAGAGTTTGGGAAACCTTTCTTGGATTTCTCATGTGGAACGTTTGGAAAGAAAGGAATAGGAGAATCTTTAAAGATAAAGCACTTACCAGGGCCCAATTGTGGGAGAACATTAGCATCAATGTGAAAAAATCCATCAATGTAGTCCCATGGTCTACCCAAGATCTCCAATTGGAACCTCCTAAGGTGATCATATTCAAAAATTGGCACTTGGAATCTTGTATCAAACAAAATTCATTGGTTCAGAAGGTGGGAAAGGCCCAAATCCGTGACTAGTGGATTCCCCCTCAGGAGGGATTTATAAAACTGAATTTTGGTGGTGATTCAAAGGGGAACCTAGGACCTGCAGGAGCAAGGGAATCTTTCAATATCACAATGGAGATATGCTCATGGTCTATGCGTCTAATATATGGCTCACAATGAATAATTCAATGGAATTGGTAGGCCTTCTTTGAGGACTAGTGATAGCTCAGACTCATGGACTCTTGGCCCTGGTGGTATAAGGGGACTCTCAATTAGTTATTAGATCTCTTCAAAAATTCGTTGGTGGGGTGAAGGCAGAAAAAGTATGAAAGCATTGGAGGATAATCTATGGGATTTCTGATCTCAAGCGACTAGTAAACTCATTTGGAGCCATAGTTCCAGAGCTCGTTCGCAGGAAGGAAAACTCAGCAACCGACTACATGGCCAATATTGGTGTCATAATGCCGGAATCGCATCATATTTGGAGGTCATGGATCCCACTGTCAAGGGGGATGGATGTGTTGTTGAATCGTTTCTACCAAGTTAGTTTTTCACCTGAGGGGATGGTATGAATCCCGAAGTGGGCCACGAAGATGGGTGGTCAAATAATCGGAGGGATAGTGTAGAGGTGGCAAGGTTGTTTTTGCACGAGGATGGTATGAGGCCCGAAGTCTTCCAGGTAGACAAATGGCCAAGCATGGCCATGCAAGACGATGACGATACACCACCTACCTAAAATCATGCAAATTTCTAGAGAAAGGAGAGGGGAAGGCCATCGAAGGTCTATAGTAATTATGTTTTTTCATGACCCAAGCGATAGATCCCATGGAGTTAGTATGAAGGGATCAGTCATTATCTAGGTGATGGATCAATCACACATTAGGTTTAGACTTGACGGCGCCAGAAATGTGGTAAGAGATCTAATCACTTGTCTTCCCATTATGGAAACCCATAAGAAATATAGAGAGATTTGGTACCCCAGATCAGTGTACCAAGTCAGTAATATTAATGATCGGGTTCATAACAATAAAATATCTAGAGGGAGTTTCAAGCTTAGCGTAGTATACCTCCCTCTTGGCTCTTATCTGCAACCCATCTTTATGTCTGTAATTCTGAAGAGTGTGATTAGAAGGAGTAGGAGAATGGCCCATTTTTGGAGGAAGAAAGTAAAGAATGGAAATGTGGGGCATCATGATGAGGAAGCTTCCTCATTAAAAGGCCATGGTCGGCTCATTAAACTGGAAAAGGAAGCTTGTGCTGCAGAAGAATGTTTCTGGGTTCATTGTTTGGGGGATGAAATTCGATCTATTGAAGCCTTAGAGCATCGTGTCCTTTCTCAACGGAGGGTGACCAGGGATGAGGAAATATTATAAGAAGCAACAAAGTGGGTGGCGAATCCAGTGAACCCAAGAACCAGAGATATGTGCTACTTTTGGATGGTGGAGGCGTATTGAATGGTTAAGGCCCTAGTGGCTCATGCTATCAGTGAAACCAATAGAAATCATAATGAACTACTCCATGTAAAATTTGAACTCTTATGTTAAGCGTAGCATGGTATCAAGTTTTTTGTGAATCAAGCAGACCAAAACTACGACCACCAAGGGAGTGGCCATGCAGAGCAACCTCCACCAACATCACTCCAGTGTCGTATTATGGTAGATGATGATCTGGCAGAGGAGGAACAACGCAAAAAGTACACCACTCTGAAGCCTTTGGGTGGTTGACATTGAAAGAAGGAACCAGGAATATAGACTTGAACCT
>JASDQU010254565.1:0-10755 GCA_032191745.1 Picea mariana | reverse complement strand
CTTAGTTCCCCGACTACAAGGAAAGAATGTTGTGAAGTGTCGATGAGTCTACAGGACCAAATTTACCTCTGAAGGTGTTGTTGAACAACATAAATCTCACTTGGTTGCGAAGTGATTTTCTCAATAAGAAGGAATAGACTAAACTGAGACATTTTCCTCTATAACAAAGATGAACTTTATTCGACTGATTCTTCCCTTGATGCTTTTTTTGGCTGAAAAATCCATCAGATGGATGTGAAGAGAACCTTTCTTCATGGATACCTATATGAAAAAATATTTATGGAACATCCTCCCATTTTTGTGACATATTCTGACCTGGTTTGTCAACTCAAGAAGTCTCTTTATGGTTTGAAGCAAGCTCCCCGAGCTTGGTATGCTAAGATCAACATTTTCTTTCTTCGACTTGGTTTCAAACATTGTGAATCTTATCAAAACTTGTATGTACTCCTTACCAATGGAGACACTTTGAATATTGTTGTATATGTTTATGACCTTTTCATTACTGAAAATAACACTGATCTCATTTTTATATTGAAGAAAAAACTTATTGACTCCTTTGACATGACAGATCTTGGTACTCTGCATTATTTTTTGGGTTTTCAAGTATTACCACTATGTGATGGTTTTTTCATTTCTCAATATAAATATGTAATGGATATTTTGACGTGTTTTAATATGGTTGATTGTAAGCCCTGTGGTAATCCTTTTCAATCTAGAGTGAAGCTCACCAAAACTTGTCAAAATCCCAAAGTTGATACTACACTTTATCGACAACTGGTCGATGGTCTCATTATCTTACTCATAGTCAACTTGGAATTTCCTTTTATGTTAGTGTGGTTTCTCGGTTTATGCAAGACCCCAGTCAAAGAAAATGCAAAGCAGTCAAAAAAATTGTTCGTTATCTAAAGGGTACCACTCATTTTGGTATCAAGTATTGTTTAAGTTCAATTTTTTTGTCGACTTCACTAACTTTGATTGGGCTGGAAATGATGATGATCAGAAGTCCACTTTTGGATATGTGTTTCTCCTCAACATTGTACCATTGGTCTAGTCATGTAAGAAACAAAAGGTAGTATCCTTGTCGACTACAGAAGAAAAATATTGTGGCATCATTCATGCAGGTACAGAGGTAGTTTGGATCTTCCAACTTATTGGTGAACTTGGATTTCCTTTTCAGGCCTCGATTGTAATCTACTGTGACAATCAAAATGTCATTCAAGTTGTAGATAACCTTTTTTTCCCACAATAAGATGAAGCATGTTGATCTCTATGCTTACTATTTGATACAGCTGGTTCATGAGAACATCGTCTCTCTTGAATATTGCATAACAGATGATCAAGTAGTTCTAAGTTGATATCTTCAATAAACCTTTATCTGAAGTCAGATTTATCAAGCTCTATATGATTCTTGGGATTCAGGAATATGCAATTATGGGGGTGTCATGCTAACGTAATTTCACCTCATGAATCTCCAAAGTCATGTGTTGATTGGGGGGTGTTGGAATATCAATTTTTGATGGTTTATCACACTTTTATTGGAATTAGTCAATCAAGTGGTCGACCTACATCTGGAAATAGTTAGTCAGGCGATCGACTGGATATCTACATTAGTCTATCAAGTAGTTGACAAGTCTGTCGGTCAAATAGTCGACCAATAGTCAAAGATAGTTGGTCGATGGATATACCAATCAATCAATCAACTACGAGTTGGATGCATGAACGGTTCGGTCAAGCATTCTTGTCAAGTCGAATAGACAATGTGGATTTGACGAAGTCAACTCTAACAACCAATCGTTATATGTGGACAAGATTCTCCTAATTTCGATGAAGTTGGTTATATATTGATGATATAAATAGTAGACCCAATGGGTCATTGTCATCATGGAAATATCGTTGTTGTGTACAAGATGTCCAGTATGCATTGTGATGTTTTGTTCACAGTGTGTTGTGCTTAAGTGTTGTAATGGTGTCTTTAGACACCACCTTTATTGTCTTCAAAATCTTATTTCCTCTTTTATCATCTGCAATATTGTTTGTCTATTTCGTATTAGGTTACACCCAATCCAAAACAAAAGTGAAGATATTATTTGAGAAATTGAAGAAAAATAATAGATGTGTAGAAGAATATATGAATTTTGTATCATGTCCATGAGAGTTGGTTTTGTATGAGATAGTGATGAAAATATTATGTAATTTATGGATGGATTGAAGTTATCCATTAAAAGGAATTAGGTAGTTGTGGAGAATATGCATTCATTATAAGAGGCTTATCATTTGATAGAGAAAATTGAAAAGGTGTAGATGAAGAGAAAGTATGAGAGTAGGGAGAGAGAGGAGAAATAAAAATAAATACTTCTAGATGTGGTTATATAGAGTGTTGATTTTGAAAGTGGAGTGCATCTTGTTGACGAAAATGATGAGGAAAGTGTTTGTGAAATCCATGTTATAGGTGGCATGCTAAAGGAGGGTGTAGTAGAAGACTGCATTGAAAAGAGTGAGGTGAAGGAGTTTATGCAACAAACTCAAGAATCAACAGAGAGTAATATTTTGCGAGAGAGAGTGCATTCACAAACAAAATATGGTTTTGCAACATAAAGTAGTATTATAGAATAGAGTAGTATTGTAGTAGTGGAATTGCAAGAAGATGATGTTACAATAGATGTAACAGTGGAAGAGATGTATATGAGAATGTTTGATTCTCATAACGTTTTGTGTGATGACTTTGTTGGAAGTGAAGTGGAATGTGTAGCAAAAGAAAAGAAAGTGGAACAGACCAAAGAAAAGATGTAGTGGGAAGAGTTGATGCTAGAGAGTAAAGATACAATACAACAATAACAAGATGAGGAATATTGCAATAGAGGAGTGGTTGTAGTAAAATAAAAGAAGAATGAGGAGATGCTTAAGCAATAAGCATTGGTGGAGTTCATTGAAACATCGATAATGGTGCAATAGAGGGGGGATGGAGAGGTAGTAAGCACCATTTAGAGGGAGCAATTTGAGATAGTGAGACCCATTGGGAGAGATTTGCAATAGTTGTCAAAGGTGGATGAGTTACACCAAGTGATAAAAGAGATGATGTTAGTCACAATGAAAGTGTACCAAGTGAAGAAGATGGCAAAGTTGAGTGAAAATTTGTGAGGAGTTGCTTACTGTTGCATATTGCATAGGGGTGGATTACAAAGAGGAAGAAACCCATTAGGGGAAATTTGAGGTCTAAAATGGGCCTCTTAATGAAAATAACAAAAGAAGAGATGAATTTTCAAAGGGAAAGGAATACAACTACTTTTTCAAATCGTATTTTTGGCGTATCTCTTTATAATTTTACTCAAATTTCAAGTGTAGTCACTTGTTGGATATATGATTAAATTTTATGTCCAACAAGTATCCACTCGGCATACTTTTTATAGACCCACAATGGGATAAACAAGAAATACACGAAAAAACATGTTTTTTTTTCAAGAAACACATTTTTTTCATGTATTTCCAATTTATCTCACTATGAGTGTATCAAAAGTATGCAGAATGGGTACTTATTGGATGCATAATTTAATTATGCATCCAACGAGTGCCTACACTTGAAATTTGAGTAAACTTATAAGGAGATAAATTGAAAATACAACTAAAAACAATATTTTCTTCATTTCCCTCCAAAAATATTTACCCTTATGGTTGATAACATCATCATCCTCTTGGTTCTTTTAAAGTTGATTTTGATAGTACATTTTTTGTCTTGAGGTCCATTTTTTGCCTCAAAATTCCCCTAATAAGAATGAAAAATTGAGAATAAAGAAGGATGAGTGGCATAGAGTGTGGCTGAGAAGAAAGAAGTAAAGAAAGAAAAAGCATAGATATCCATTGTTTGTTGACATATCAAATACTTTATGAGTAAGATGATCACATTTTCCAACTAGGGGAGTCTATTGAAGGACCATCTATTGCACTGTAGCTATCCTACATTTGCTTACATTTGCTTAGTTTTGGTTGTATTTTGTGATTAAAAAAATGTAATCATAGTATGAAGCATTGCATTTGGAATTTCAACACTTAGGGTAGTTGTGAGGCCAAAATCCAAGGAGCGCAAGGACAAATATGAAGTTTGTGAATGAACAAAGAGTCTTTGGCTCTCCTTTGATTTGGTTTGTGTAGTATGACTGGTTGTGGATTCCAAAGACTTATGCATAGGCATTGTGAAGGTAATAGAGGCTTGAAAGCTTGGCCAATCTATTTAATAAATCATGCATATTTATTGTTGTGGAATTTTCGCTTATTTTCAATTGAATAGTGGAACTGTGTGGTTATTTCTACCGAATGGTTTATTATTGTGGTGTACTTATGCTTGTTTTCAATTAAACTATAGATTGTGGTGGTTGTATGTTTAATATTGGAATTGAATTTGTTTGCAACAAATTATGAAGAAATTATGTTGTGTATGTGTAATCTTGTAGGGATTTTCATCAATATTAATATTTAATTTCAAATTATTATTATTATTATTATTATAAAAAATTAGATCATAAATTATTTTTAATTTTATACTTTATTTAGTTGTATTGTACAACTTGAGTGGGCCTAATGGTCAAGAACATGTGTTTCCTTCTTGAAGGTCATATGTTCATATCTATAGGGGGTAGGGTATGTACACCTCCATAAACTTTAGAAGTCAAATCGTTGCGCGGAGGGAATCTCTTGTCCCACAAACAAGGAGATCTCATACACCAATTTAATATCTCGCTTAACCACAACCTTAAAATTTGTAATTTTTGTTGTTATTATCAAATATGAAGGAGTGCAAGCACTCCATGTATATACTGTGTGTCGCCTTTAAAACTCTTAAACCCCCTTACTCTTATAACACCTTCCCTTCTAAAACAATTGGGATTGTTCCTCATATGTCCAAGATGCTCCCTTACCATCCCTTCTATCAAATTGAGATGGTTGTGACATAGATATGGATAGATATGGAGAAAAAAAGATGTGATCGAGATAGATATGGATTTAGTTAGAAAATGTTAAGAGTCCTTATCATACACCTCCCTTACCCTTATAACATTTTTCCTTATTTTTATGAACATAGACTTTTTAGGTTGAATATTTTTATTTAAGAAATGTGTTTATCATATTTATCATTACTAATAATAATAATGTTGTTATTCATAAGTTAAAGGAAAATTTTAGAGTTAAATTTTGTTTATAAGTTAATTTTCTATACTTTTTTCCAAAAAAGATTAGTTAAATTTCATTTTTTCTAAAATTTATTTGTCCAAATTTTATAGGATAAAATTACTTTACCTTAAAATTTGTCAAAATTTTATTGAAACTATATAAGATCCTTAGAAATTTGAATATTTAAAAAAAAAAAATGTCAAACATTTTACAAATTGCATATTAAGAACTAGGAGGATTCACCAAAAAATTCTACATTTTAAGATAACTTTTCATCCTTAAAGTTATCATATAATCCTTACATCACTATTATGAATAATATGATTAAACTTAAAAACTTATTAATAACACAAAATATCTCAACCAACACTAATGAATTCATCCATTCACCCTAGAACATAACTACATTCAAACAAACCCAAATTAAAAAAAAAAAAATGGATATCCACACCATAATGATCAAACTAAAAAGTAATCTTTGGTCCAGAAGTCCAACTCACTATTTAAGCCCTCCATGATTTTATTATTCAATCAAATAAGATCCATTGGTCCACAAGGCCATCCTTTTAAGTCCAACTCACTATTTAAGGCCTCTATTTGTTTTACTTTTGATGATAACATATATGATATGTGATTTTATTATTCAATCAACTAAGATCCAATGGTCCACAAGGTCATCCAACTTTTTGGATACTATTTGAGGTTTTAGTTTGAGAAAAACAATCAGAGGTTTTATTTTGAGCGAAGTATTTATTGTAGGGGAAAGGGAACATCAAAATGAATTTGGGTAGTTAAGTTATTTAAAAATTGTGGAATTTTATTTTTGGATGGAAAATGAATACTTCATAAGGGCAGTTTTTATCCCACATCTTACAAAATATTTTCAACAATTTTGTAACTCCAAATTTGAATTACCCAGTTGTCTTCCCACCTACTATAATTAAAAATAAGTGACCACAACTTTCTTAAAGAAAAAAAGAAGAGGAAGAAGAGGCAATAATTAAGAGGGTGAAGAGATGATGATGGAGAAAAAACAAAAAATAGTGTTTTGGAAAATGAAGGCAATGTGAAGTTGAAGAGGGGATGCAGGGGGGTGTCGAGCAGGTTGGACGGGTGGAATACATTGTATGATGGAACATAGACCAATCAACAGATGACACATGCCAATTTGCAAGATATAACATAAACCAAACAACAAATGACACATGTTAGTGTTCGAGAATTTCTAAACAAATGAAAAAACTTATTAACCCCAATTGTTGTTTCTAATGGAGGTTTCAAGAACAATGTAGTGGTGATATATAAAGAGAATCTTCCAAGGACTATTGGAATTGGAGGAAATGGAGGATTGATGTTATATATAAGGACATTTTAATGGGTAACCAATACAATTCAATTATATGATGGAAACCATTGACTTAGATGATATCCATAGTTAAAAGTGCACGAGTGGGTCATCACCTCAACAATTTGCACCAGTTATGACTCATTGACTCATAATGACAAGCCCTCAAGATTAGATTTCCATCCATAGTGCATATGAAATTCACCCATGTGAGGATGAGGAAAAACCTACCATTGGAGATGACCATTGAAGCACCGAATCTCTCGAGTACTCCCTATATGATTTCTAATTGTGAGAAATCTATCCACACAAATTTGTTTAGAATATTCAAGACACAAATAATTGAATGTTTTTTGGGGGCTTGGAGTCAAGCTATTTGGTAAAGTTGCATTTGAGCCACATTATAGGCCGTAATGTTTTGTTCATGAAACCTTTTTCATCGAGAAATGTCGAAAGAAGCAAATGAACAACAAACAAAAATGGGTTTCTCAATTGTAATTCTATGACTATTTGAATTTTTAATTTGTCAAAAGTGTTAGAGACAATTGGTTTGTGAACAACAATTGACACATCCAAATCATAGTGAAAGGATTTAAATTATTGAACAAATTCTCATTATCTTCACTTATTCCATGGAAAATTTCTTACCTTATAGAAGTGTCTTTTTGTGAAACAACCATGCATATGTAGTGTTCCATAAGTTAGGTAGTTCAAAAGATGGTTTTTGTTCTTTATCATTTCCAATACCACCACCACAAAACTATAGACGTCATACTTCTCTAGCGCCTTTATAATGTAATACCTATCATAACTTAGTGGTCAATCAATGATGAGGTTAGTCATCATTGGTTGTTATCCGTGAATGTGGGCTAACTCATCTCCAATATTCAAGGAAATCCATGCCACCTGAAGTGACCCGTTGGTGGTTCATAAGGGAGTAGAGTTTCACTCCTGCCAAAGGCCTCTGGATTTTGGGTCATTAACTTGTTTCCTTATATCCAAGGAAAACGAGTTCTTAGCTAATCAGAAGCAATTTTATGTCTTACTCCAAGACCAAAAGACAATTTCAACCTAGATATTATTCATAAGAAAGTAAGTGTCCCTTGAGGTCATCGTTGTAGCTACCTCCAATAGAGTCTTGTACTTAGTGATGTCTATATCTTTTCATATATATAAACATTATAATTTTCCAATATTGACTCGCATAACCTTATATAATGTTTGAATAATTAATATATTTATATATGAAACTAACTCCCATTAAAAAAAATATATATATTTATAAAGGTGATGAGATGAACATTTAAACATTATATTTTTAATAACACGTATAATCCTCATTAAAGAATATTGTACATTTTACAACTTACTTTGTACCGTGCCTCGTGCCTACCAAGAAACTTATTTTTTTATGTTACCGAACAGTCAACCATCTATGCCTTGCGAGGGTGCGTGGCAAGCATTTTCAACGTGCATTTGTTGAGACTTTAATGAGTGTGGCTTATGAGAGGAAATGTCCACTCAACTTTACTTCTAAAACTCGCTTCCTTAAAAATGATCTATAGTCAAAATTATATCGCCATTAAAGATTAAATGAATTTCATACCTTGAAAGTTACAATGTCATTAAAGAATTCTAAGACATGTTGAAATTACAAACATTTCGAAATAGATGAAAATTTCAAGGTTTACCACATTTGCATCTAAAGCTTTTCAATATCATAGAACAATTCGTGGAGGGGGGCCATGTGGGCCATGTGGTGAGTGAGAGATGTTTCGAGTCCAACTAAAACCCTTGAATATGTTTCCGAAATACAGCCGAGGGTATTTAATAGTGTATGTTCCACCTCTTCATCGAGATTGGGTATGAAATTTATTCACAACAGGGGAACTCCGAAGTCATGGGTTGGAATTTTGTGTGTAGTTAACTATTGGTGACTTTCAAGTTGAAGTGAGAATGTAGTGGGGGTAAGGACTCTATTACACTCTATAAGATAACGAAGATTTGGCATTCCAATTTCTACATAAAATGATCATGATTATCATGAAGAAAATAGGTAGCATGTAATACACATATAGAACCATGAAACAAGAATGTTTGCTAATAGGTATTTTGCAAAATAGTTTGTTGAGTTTTGTAATAAGGATGGTCATATGTTGCATAGTTTTTTCAGGTATAATTACATCTATTTTTTGTGAGATGAGTTGTTTGAATAAAGAAATGAAATCTCTCATGGATTTTAAAAGTGGTTTGCATGATCCTACGAGGTGTTTGGCTTCTTGGAATGTTTCATTCAACTATTGTGAGTGGGAAGGTGTCTCCTGTGACAGACGGGCCAACCATGTCATTGCAGTGGATTTGCATAATTGGAGTTTGAGTGGTTCCTTCCATCCTATGGTGTTGATTGAGTTAAGAGAATTGGAGAATTTGAATGTTAGCTTCAATAATTTTGTAGGCCAACCTACTTCTCAACAACTAGTCTTGTTGAAAAAATTGCCACACCTTAACCTATCCATAACAGGATTTGAGGTCACCATTCCATGGAAAATCGAAAATATATCTAGCTTGACAGTACTCTATCTCACTTCCTTTGTTTCTATGTTGAGCAGTCATGACCTTTCCTTGCTTACAAATATGATAACATTGAAACAACTTTATCTCCATGGAATCAATCTTTCATCAATGTCATCCTCATGAGGGAAATCAATAAGTCCTCTTTCTCAACTCAGAAATCTTTCTCCTTGTTTCTATGTTGAGCAGTCTGGTTCCCTATAGAAACTTACATCCCTAGAAATTCTTCATCTGTATCAAAACAATTTTCAATCCAAGGAGGTGCCAAAGGACAAGACAGAGGGAAAACTTATATACGTGAAAAACATAGGACAAATGGATTTTTTCAACTTGCCCAAAGCACGTGACATGTGGAATTTTTTCAATTCAAGTGCACACAAAGCTATGAAATGGGTGCGCACTCTTCCCTTGGTTTGCATGCTCTAAATTGTACCCAAAACTTATGTTCCCACGACTCACCAGCCTATATGTACATTTAAATTTACATTACAATTTGATGTTTGGCCTAGGGTATTAAATTATTATATAATATTAACCATTGGTGCATATATGTCCTTATGCACTGTAATGGTATAGTAAAAGGGAATGATGTTGTTATTTTAATTAGGAACGCTAATGCTTTTACTACAATGACACACTATATTACATTTTTACATGTATATCAATTGGATACCTAATCCTCGTGATTATGATATTTTATAAATAGTGTTATAAATATTATTTAGGAGAAATATGAAGAGTCATAGGTGAATAGGAAGTCATTCAGACCTCTTGGAAGATGAAACCAAAGGTCACATCAAATTTTATTTATGAATGTCTCACATTAATGAAATTCATTCAAGTGTGGAGTTACTCATTCTCTGCCCATACCTGGCCTGATAGTGGTATCTGAGTAGGTTTTAAATCCATGATTCTCTCTTCCCATGTGAATAAACACCTTTGATATTCCATAAGGTTTGTCTCTCCTACCATGAGTGTTACTCTACCTTCCTCATCCCTTTCTATGTTAGTCTACCATCTACTTCCTCAACTCTGCCATTCGCATGTGTGGAGGAAACCCTTGGCTCCATCTGCCTTCTCCTCTTTCATATGTGCAATATGAGATATTTAGCCATTCCTTCTCATATTCCATCTCCATTACTACTAATATTTCTATGCTACACACATCCTCCCTACTCTCACCCTCCCACTTGAATTCCTTCATCGACTCTACGCCTGGAGGTCCAAATATCGCAACGCTCACATGATATTTTAATGGCTTTCACGACTTTTGAGAAAGACATGTTTCCCAACTTGGCTCCCGTAACTATGGTGGAACTACATTTCCTATGTAGCATCTCTAGATTTAAGGCATCTCCATGTCTACTACTCTCCATGTGGTATCATAAACGACTTACATGGATTCAACCGTTAAATCCAACCGTACATCCTTGCAAACCTTGAGAAAGCTCTCCATGGAATAATATTCATCATCCTCACATATTCCATCTCCCGCCTCTCGGAGATCCTTGGAGGCCCCATCTCCTATGGTATTTTTCACCTAGCTACTCTAGTCAAGGTATGATATTTGTCCATAGGATGAATGCATGAGGTGTGCTTACTCAAATCATGATTTTAGGTTATTTTTGAGGCCTCAGGCTGGGACAAAGAAGTGGTTTTCAAGCAATCACAAGTGA
>JASDQU010254564.1:12213-28282 GCA_032191745.1 Picea mariana | reverse complement strand
AAAGAGAGACTTGAACTCAAGACCTCTTACTTAATAAGGCAAGTTTTAACCAAATGGTCTAGCAAAACATATTGTAATGTTTAGAAGGAGGATTGGGGGTGTTGGTGTTGTTGTTGTTGTTGAAGACGGCCTTGGAGAGCATGCTCCAAAAAAACTCTTTTCACACAAGAAAAAAATTTTGCTTCTCGATGACAACAAGGGTTAGATCTCGGTTAGCTTACCCGAAAGATGCACCTTTTCCTATCTATTTCTGATTTGCTGAGATTGCACAAGGTGCAGGGAAAAGAGCATACACATATCTAAAAGAGTAGCAACCCAGAAATAAAAAATACAAACCAAAATAAAATCAAAACTTTGCAAGAATTTTAAAAAAATACGTATTCAGACTTTATACCTCCGGATCTGACTGTAATGGTCGTATCTTGGGCAAACGGAAACCTTTTCGAGTGAAACGAAAAGTGTTCCTAAATGAAACAATTGTTCCAGACGCAATGGAATAGTCCTCTCATCTAAAAAATGTACGAAAATTCTAGAAAATGGAGATGAGGAAAATCGGCTTCATGATCTCGATCTACAACGGGAGCGGGTCTTCAAACAGGCTCTGATACCATGTTCGACAACACGGGTATTCCAACAGAGGATGAACACCTTCAGTAACCACTCACATAAATAGATCAAAGATCAACACACTGATGTTTTCACGTAGTAAAACCCCTACGAGGAAACATCCACGGCCCCAGCCAACACGGCCACTTGGAGCAGTTTATTAATGCAAAGAAAAAGATTACAAAGAGATTTTACAAGAGAGTTTCTCATAATCGATTATCGGCAAATGACCCTCCGTGCTCTTTAAACATATATCATGGACCAATCGGGTGTTAAGCCACGGATCAATGGTCGTTAAGATCGTGGAGAGTATGAACCGTCAGATCACTCTATGTCGGGAACATATCGTGACCATCGGATTTCCTAACTACAAATGCATACTAATGCATATTAAGGAAATACACTTTTACCTAACGACATATTAGACCAAGTAGATCTTAACTAACTCCTAAGTGTCTAAATATCCTAACATAAATGGTTGATAAGACCAAGCTTGCAATTGTGGTCTATCATCATGGAATATCGACAAGTAGGAAAAAGATTGCCACAGTTGGCAAAGGATTGTTACACTTTCGAGGCGAACAGTCAAGCTGAACCTTCCAAGCTGATAGCCCAGTTGGTAGAAAAGTGTGTCTTTTGTATCGAGCAGGGGAAAGGGCAGACTTCTGGAGGCATGTAATGACAACTGCTAATCCCATACTATTTTTGGAGCCAAAGAATAAGAAAAGAAAATGTCGTACCCACATGGAGGAAGACAAGAGACAATGAAGTGAAATGCTTCATTTTCCATTTGTAACCAAAATTTTTAGAACGATTAGAATTAAAATCATTTTAAAATTTTGTGTAAGTATAATTTTGAGAAAGTGAGCAAAGGGATTTTTTCCCTTGGCCGATTGTACCAGAGAATATCTCTTTCGCCAGAATTAATACAAGGCAGATCGAAGACTCTTTTTTCTGTCAAGACTGGGTTATGTGTTTCTTATTTTATTTTGCATTTCACATCATTTCTCATATGTGTCTTTAATGAATGCTTAGCTGCAATTTAGTACAACTTCTACTGTGGTGGTCATTTTTTTTTGTTATCTAATTTTTTACAGTGTTTCCTCTGTATCGGCTATCAGCAGGTACAAGACCTGTGAATTGTTTATATTTCTATATCATATCCTTCATTAAAGTTTTTCTTACTTATCTTCTTCTTCTATCACAAGGTGAGATTCTTCCCCGATTGATGCCTCACATTGTTCAACGGATCTATGTTTTCTTTCGCTTCATGCATGTATTTAAATTTTACTTCAGTTACGGAAGATGGCCTATGATTTCGTTGTACTATTAATTCAATTGTGGGATTCTTTCTTGTATAATCTAAAGGTGAAAAAACAACCAACGCTTTACAAAAACTTTGTTCCTTTATGAATGTCCCTGTGGCACAACAACCCAACTTAGAAATCGATCTCTCAGATCAAACCAACCTCGCTTTAAACCTTTTCGATACCATTATGAAAACTGCTACTATCGGGGTTGAACTTGAACATTCATGGGCAGCCATTGAACAGGATATAACCATTCAGGAACAGTTAGAAGCTAGACCCAGACAACTTAGAAACCAGCCTTATCTTCTTTTCCCAATTGTTTTCTCTAGTTACATCTTTCACACTTTTTGGATGCCTAGACTCGATACTTTATAGCCTTAAGTACAGACTCTGGAACAATAGCTGGTAAAGACAAATTTATAGTTACATCCAATGACTTATGAAGATAAAAGGATAGAATACAGGTTGCCATAATTATAGAGAAAGCTATATATTTTTCAGGCAAAGGATGTGACGAAACTTTCAAGACTATTTGTACAATTTCTAAGCAGGTGCATCAAATGTCTCAAGCAAGGTGAAGGAAGTACATCAAAAAATCAATAAAGTAACATATGTATACATGTTCTATTGTCATGAGCAAGAAATAGAAAAGAACCAAGTCTAACAGTTTAGGTTTTCATTTTGTAATCGTTATTAGCTAGGAAGAATTCCAACCGCCTAGGGTTGAGAACCTCTTGCATAAATATATTTTCAAAAGACTAAAAGATGGTTGCTTCTTGTTGATTGTAATAGAGAAATCTCTCCTCTTTGAGAATTAGTACAAGTGTAGACCAAAGACTCCATATTTCATCAATTTTGAGTTATGTGTTTTCTTTTCTTTCATATTCCATCATATTTATTCATATGTCTTTAATGAATGCCTAATCACAACTTAGTACAACATCTACTATGGTTATATGTTTCATTTAGTTATCTTATTGCTTACATATTTTCCTCTGTGTTTTCTATTAGCAAATACAATACCTTTGAATTAGTTAGATTGCTACATTTTATGCTTCATTAAAGGTTACATCATATATTTTCTTCTTCTATAGCAGAGTGGGATTCTTCTGTGATTGATGCCTCACTTTGTTTAACAACTTTATGTTTTTCTCTCATCACATTCATTATTTTAAAATTTAACTCAAATACGAAAGACAACCTCTGAGTTGTTATACCTTTAATTCAATTTTAGGAACTTTTCTCATGTAATTGAAAGTAGAAAAATAAAATATTAAAAAAAACAGATCCTTTGATTATTTATTTTCTCCATGACTGTACCTGTTGCAAGGCAACCCAATATTGAGCCTGGTCTTAATGATCAGAACAACATTTCTTTAACCTTATTCAATACCATCCTAGAGACCGCTAATACCCAGGTTGAACTTGAACGCTCATGGGTAGTGATTGAACAAGACATAAGTGTCCGCGAACATTGGGAATCTAGGCAAAGACAGCTTTGGGATCTTCCATAGCTTCACTTTCTTAAAAGTACTGATATTATTGTGAGCACGAAAACCTTATTTATTTATGGATGCCTTGACATTATACTTTTAAGACTTAAGTATAAACTCGGGAACAACACCTCCTTAGTTCGTTCCTTGATATATTGGGCTAAGTACTACTATTTGACCCTACATGTATATCAGAGAGCTATAAGATAGGGAAAACCTTTGTTTGTATGAACCTTGAAAACCCTAGCCCTTGTTGCTGAAACAAAACCCTGAAAACCCTAACCCTTACTGTCGAAACAAAACCTTCAAAACACTAACCCTAACCGTTGTCTGTAGGAACCCTAACCCTTGTGTCAAAATAGAACATAACAAAAACATATGGGAACTTCTTCAATGCAACCGTGCCTCCTGCATCCAAGTTGTTCAATTCCTACACAATTTTCCATATTAACAATTTGGGCATTCTATCACTGCAGTATTCTTCAGGCTAGAGTATAACTTCGTAGGAGTAAAAATATGAGTATAGTGGTCCCGTCGACACCCTTATTCAGGAACTAACCCATTGATTTCCCCTCTTAATCCTGATCGTTGTGGTACCTATAATTTATATGCCTTTTTTTCTTGTGGACCGACCCACCCTTCATAGCACCCTTATTTTCCACCTATTCCATTGGATTCATATATTTTCACTGATCGAAATGACACCCTTCACTAGTAACCCTTTTCTGTACGGACCCACCAACCCCATTCTTGGTTCTTCCTTTCACCATGGCCTAAATCCGCAACCAAGAAATTGACACCTGCTTCAATGCCCTGTCATTTGAGATCTCCAAGAACCAATTTGAAATTAAACAACTCAATGCCAATATTGTTGGCCTCAATTCCAACATAGAGGCCAAAATAGAAGCCATATAAACACACATGGACATCAACCTTGAATCCTTTGCTACCAATATCCATGAATGGATGAATCTAGCCAAGGGCCCTACCTCCTCTGAACAACCTTATAACCCTATCAATGTATTTTATTTATATCTTGAACACTAGAAATGGCGGCAATGGAATAAAAATTCACGCAGAGCGTATGTTGTTTGGTCATAGTTTGTTGTAGATATTTATGAATGATTTGATACTCACACACATCATTTGGGTTGTTTGACCAATTTGAAACAGTCTGGCATGGTGGAATATTATATCATTTCCTTTGAATAATTGGCTTTTAGAACAAATGGAATGTCCAACAACTTCTTCTAGGAGTGATTTATTAGTGGTCTAAAGGATTACATCTTAGCCCATGTCCTGATGGCTCGCCCCCAAACCTAGATGGAAGATACTCAAAACGCTAAGGAAGAACAACATGTAGTCTCTTCCCAAAATGGAAAACCCTCCTTTATTCCATTCCCTTGAACCAACAGTANGCCATCAGGACATGGGCTAAGATGTAATCCTTTAGACCACGTCCTGATGGCTCGCCCCCAAACCTAGATGGAAGATACTCAAAACGCTAAGGAAGAACAACATGTAGTCTCTTCCCAAAATGGAAAACCCTCCTTTATTCCATTCCCTTGAACCAACAGTACATCCCCTCCTGCTACTATTAAGATCTAGAAATTAAATTGGGCAGAAATGGTTGAACGCCAACTTAAGAGTCTTTTCTATAATTGTGATGAAAAATATTTTCCAACGAACAAGTGTAAGGAACAAAATATTTTCATGGCCATTTCTGAGGATTTTTCTAATGAGGATGTCAATGTTCCCCAGGATTAAGAGCTACTCTAAGTAGATGATCATACCTCCCCTTCTGATCCACCAGAAGTTGAACCTCTCATCTCCTTGAATTCCCTCACTGGTCTTTCTTCTCCCCAAACCCTCAAGTTAATTGGCTACATTAAGCACAAGAAAGTCATTATCCTAGTTGACAGTGGCAGCACCCATAATTTTATTCATCGTTGCATTTCTCAAGAGACCATGTGTTATATATTTGCAGTCAACAATTTTAAAATCACGATTTCAAATCGCGGTTCCATGAAATGTGGGGCACATTTAAAAAATGACGCCTACAAATTGGCCAGTGCCACCTAAAAACTCATATGTTTTCTATAAACATGGGTGGTTGTGACATTTTTCTTGGTATTGAATGGCTATGCACACTAGGCCCCATCACCGTGGATTTTAAGGACTAAACCATGCTCACAATGGGTGTTATCCATCCTAGTACCAACCCTTATTCTTCTCCTGTAGTCATGGTACTCAAGACAAAAGGAACTTGGCGCATGTGTCTTGAATTTCACGCCCTCAACAAAATCACAATCAAATACAAATTCCCCATTCTTTTCATTGATGAGATTTTGGATGAATTAAGTGGTGCTCAGTACTTTACCAAACTTGATCTCCGTTTTGGCTACCACCAGATACGTATGAAAGAGGTAGATATTCCCAAAACTTCCTTTCGCACTCATGAGGGTAACTATGAGTTCTTAGTCATGCCCTTTGGCCTCTGTAATGCACCTTCCACTTTTCAAAGTCTCATGAATCATGTCTTCTGTCCTTTTTTCCATAGTAATTCAGGATTTGGACAAGATTTCAGCCATAGGAATGATATTTTGAACCCTAGTGATCTGAAATGGATCCAAACCAATGAATAGTTATAAGACTCAATACTTGCAAGACAATTCAACAATTAGTAAAGGTTATACAAACTATTAAAAACAACGCAAATGTATTAAGTGGAATAAGACAAAATGAGAAAAAAAGATTAATTAAAAACACAAATAAAAATAAAATAAAAGAGGAGAAGAGACTGAAGAATGGGAAGTAAAAGGTCATGCTTTTTTTCCTTCACATTGCCCAGCTCTCCCTATTTCCTCCTTTATTTTCATTCTCAATGGGCCTTTTTGGTTTTCCCATTTGTGTTTCCAGGGTAAATATCATGTCCATTGTTTCTTGAATTACTTTGATATTTCTAATGTGATTGTTCTCTGTGTATTCTTATTTTAGTTATGATTTTAATGGCTACTAGTGAATAGTGGGAGTGTAAATGAGAGGGATATATAATCAAACTTGTGGATTTAATGCATTATTGATTTTCCTTGTCTAATAGAGAGTATAAAAACTCTATTACTACCATCGAAAGATGCATTCCCAAAGTGAATTTCTCTTTCCCACCAGTTCAAATCTTCCCCACAATATGCAATTTCAGTTTCCCTGAGTCAATTCCACTCTCCTTGGTTGATTCAATACATGTTGTTCAATTTCCTACCTACATGGGTCGACTTCTCACTCACCTAGTCAATTTAACACTTGGTTGGGTCAAATTTTACTCTTACCTAGTCAATTTCTCTTACTTGGTCAATTCCTTTCCTCTCCAAGTTGAATTGAATCTTGCCTAGTTGATTCCTTATCTACATGATTGACCGCTCACCCATTTGGTTGAATTCATACCTACCTCGGTGTTTTCTTCCTCCCATAAGTCATTGCCACCTTCCTAGATTTTGTACGACCGTTGATTGTAGAGTAATAGACCACACACAAGTCGTACATTGTAATTGCCTCTTTTCCTAGTCGATTATTTCTTTGCATGGTCAACTGGCTCTATTACTTGGTCAATTTCCTTTAGCTAGTTGATTCATTTTACTTGGTCGACTTGTTCATTGTTTGGTCAAGTGGACACTTAGCTAGTCAACCTAGCTCATCCTTGGTCAACTTGACTTTTGTTAGCTGATTGGCCTTTCAGTTAGTCCATTAGCTCAAGACCAAGAGAGATTGAATTGGTGTTTGAGATCGAATATTTCAATTGAAGTTGTTGAGTAAGAAAGTGTTTCAATAGAGGAAAATAAGTAAAAAATGTCAATGAGAAAAATTAATCTAGTGGTGAAGAACATATGGCGTCATATGTGTATGTTCAATGTTTCCTTATCAAAGATCGAAGAGAAATCTTTTGTTGTGTTTATGGTCTTCGCTATTGTGTTCTAAATTTTCATGGATGGTTTCATAAAAGTAGTTGCACGAAAATTTCCTCTTCACCATTTGACATTGCGTAGAGCCATTTTCAAGCATTACAATGAGCTTTGGGGCAACCAGAGTCTCAAGCATCTAGTAAAATTTTCAGTTGAGCTTGGAAATCACCAAAGGATCCATATTTTTTCCAATAGTTGTTGTTTAAAGCTTTCATTTTCTTCAATTCTCATACCCATTTTGGATTGATTTTAAACAAGATAAGGAAGAGCACTTCGGAGCTAGGATGGCATGTATGAGAAATTATTTGAAGGCATGTTTCAAGCTTGTGTAAGACATATTTGAAAATCCAAGGTAGATTTTCATAATTGTAGAGGATAATCTCAAGTGAGCAGGAGATAAAAGCATCCTTACATTCTTGTTAGAGAATATGCTAGTGTTTTTTTACAAGCTACACTCAACAACCAAAGACATTATTTGCATTTAAAGAACAAAAGTTCTATGCATAAGAAAACCAAACACCCAAACCATCGATCCAATCAACATTCCATCCTCATATTCCTATTGAATGATAATGAACATAGATGTTTTTAGTGGTCGTTTGTGTACAGTCCTTTTATAATACAGATCTCTATGTCTCATAAATTTAAAGTAGTTTGTCCATAAATGGACTGGGATTGGGGCTCCTGTGGACCATAAAATATATACAAGAAAGATTAGGAAGAATATGTGGATCTAGGACAGAACACGAATAACAATATCCGGACAAAAGAAAGAAGGAAGTTATCATAATCCGGTTCTATTTTTCTATTGAAAGAATAAACACAAGTGAATGAATCCTGAAAAGGAAAGAAGGAATGTGATCCATATGGACTTATTGTGATGGAATCTCTCCCTTTTCATTTTCTTGTTGATGATCCTTTTGTATCCTTTTTTGTTTCAATTACATGACCAATATTAATTGCTTATGTTGTAGTCTCAGTAATCTTGATTGAATTCGTGTTTAACCATCCTTCAATATATTCTCTTAGAGGAGCAATAGTCACTTCTTGCTTGACTTTCATATTAAATAATTCACTTTCAATTTCTCTAAAGTCAATTGATAAATTTTTCAACGTGGTATCAATATCTTCATTTCTATTTGTATATTCCACAAACCAACTATCAATATTATCATTAGTGTATTCCACCATATTGTCAATTTTCTCTGTTGATAATATTTTTAAAGTTTCAACATGTTCTTCAAATTGTTTTCTAGTCATGAGCATTGAATCTGCTATCAAATTTGGATTTGATACCTCAATAGTAGTGCCTGCAACATCTAACCCGATCAAATTTGAATATGCCTCGGTCTTTTTGTGTGTTAAGTTATCAAGTTCACTTAATAGTCCCCATAATATATTAATTCTAGTCCCCTTAATATATTAATTCTTTGAATCCAACATGATTTTAATTTCTTTATACGACTTTGAGAAGGCAAATCTTCTTGTTTTGTTCTTTGTTATATCATTGCCAAAACCTTTGCAACAAACATGGAAACTCCATATTTTAGAAATCCTTCATCATTTGCAATATCTACATTCAAATATTCCTTGGTATTTTGTATCTTGAGACCAAGAGAGGAGAATGCTTAGCTAAATCCCATGTATCTAAAATGAGTAACATTAATTTCTTTAAGTTTTCTTCAACAAAATGTCGGGTAGCAGTAAGTGAACTTGAGGCTCCTTTCAATCTTAAGCTTAACTATGGGGTTCTGTGAAAGCTTCCATTAGGTTGGACCATGGCAACATGGGTGGCTAAAATAGGTGGAGGCATCAAGGTCGCTTCCAATTCTTTTACTCTTTCTTTAATCTTAGAATTTTCTTCTTCCATATCAATTATGGAAATATATAACACATCTCCTGTAAATTTGTGGATTGAAGATAATTTGGATGGGTGTATGTCTCAAAGATCAATTATGGAACGAATTTTCCCCTTTTATTCATTGAAATTCTTTCAAAAAATAATTTCTTAGAAGATTTATCAAACAATGCATTATGTACAGAGAAAGTTTCTTTATCTGAGAAGAATTCTTGCTAGATGGCTAGTTCAACAAAAAATTGTGTGTTCTCTTGTACTCACTCTTCTTAATTAGTAAACCGGATATTCTCAATATCAACATCTAAATCCATGTCTTCAAGAGAAATTTCATTTTTAGGTATGTGTTGTTCTTCCTCCTCTTGTTGAGAGTCGTTTCTTTTTCTATTTACTTTCAACTTATGAGAGTTTTTTTATTTTCCTTGAGGAGGGATTTTCTCACCACCATCATTTCAATTATTAGTCGAGGATTTCCTTTGTTGAGACGCTACAAACTAAGAATTTAATTTCGAAAAACACTTCTATGAGAAACAATAGGAGATTGGAAACTTTTTTCTCCTAAGGGTTTTCCCCTTTACTTGTAATTCTCTGTGGTACTTACAATAATTTCTATATCACCAGATTTTTTCTCAATATTATGAATAGGAGGATCATGGATATCTCCTTCTTCTTCTCCAAATATAAGGGTATTAACTGATACAGGAATAGTTCCAACTGTTATCATGTGACTATAAAAGAGGTGATTAGGTTCAAAACCCTTGATTTATTCTGCAAACCTTAGATTGTATTGATCAATATATGAAACAAATTCATCAATTTTAGTAATTCCCCTCAACAAAATTTCACCAACTTTCCAGGGAAAAGGGATGAACTATTTCTTCTTTTTTTTCATAGAAAGTATGGAATCATTACTTGTACTATATTCCTACTTCTATAACAAATAATTTATCTGGCACATAATAGGGGATAAAAAGGGTTTTTTCATGAGAACGAAAAAATTCTAATAATATTATAATCCTCCATTTTTTCCAAAATCCCCTTTCTATCTAGAAAATAAAATGCTTCTAATGACATTCTAGAGGTAGTTTCTATGAAAAATGGTATCTTGAATGTAAACATGAAATCATTATAAACTTCATAAAAAAAAGGAATAATCTTTTGTCTCTACAGGGTCTGGTGCCACGTGGTCACTAGGTCAACCTTGGAATTTACCTTTTTTGAAAAATATTACATTCATAGGAAGCACCAACTTCCAAATTTTCTAGCACCAACTGGAAGGAGGCTCCAACCCCCTGTTTACAAGATCCAACTTGAAGGAAGCTACAACTCCCTGAATTTTCTAGCTCCAACTAGAAGGAATTTGGAGAAGAGGAAGGAATTTTCTACCCCTTGATTTACAGACTCCAACCTGAAGGAATTTCCGAATCCCTATCTTCTTTGACTCTAACTAGAAGGAGGCTACAAGCCCCTTTCCTTTCCCCTTCCTTCCACCCTAAAATATAAGTGTAGACTCAACCTGTCACTGATAATCAGTTTGTCATTGATAATCAACCAATCATTGATTATCAAATTGTCACTTATAATCAACCTATCATCCAAAATGTCACTGTCCCTGATACTGTATCTATCATTGTCACTTACACTACCACTGTCACTTTCATTGTCACTATATCTGTCACTTTAGTCATGTAGCAACCTAGTGTATGTGATCACAAACCTGCAAAACTTCCTTAACTTCAAGAACAAGAGAATAACATCTTCATCAACATTTACCTCTGTCTCACTTGACTAGTTTTTGGATTAGTCACAAACTGTAACTTTCAAAAAGAATAAATATACACCTATTGTTGATTAATTGGGTTGGTTTTCATTGATGTCAACCCTTGAAGAAAGTCTAATAGAAAATTATGGTAGCACAATGGTTTGGGTAATGGACCCAAGTTTGTTTGATGGATAATGGTATGAGTTTTGATATGTTTGCAGGTAATACTATTCTAGATGGATAGTACATGCCATGCCATTTTCGGTGGTATGTGGATCATCACATAACTCCTCACGTTTAGAGAGTTATGGCCATGTGAAGTTGGAGAACCCTCATGAGTCATCTAGAAGCCCCAAAAGGTCAAAGTAGTCAAAGTGGTTGCAAAGAAGAAATTATTTAAATAATTAAGTGAAGTGATGAGTGTACTATAAGTCAAAGTGGATGAAAAATAAATTATTTAAATAAGAAATTTAATGGAGAAATTACTAAGTGGACAAGTGGTTAGAAGTGGGTTAGCCCTAAAATAAGGAAAGTGGTTTAAGAGATTTTAGAAGGTAAATAATAAAGTGAAGTGATGAGTGCACTATAAGTCAAAGTGGATACAAAATAAAGTGTTTAAATAATAAAGTTAATGGATAAATTACTAAGTGGACAAGTGGTTAGAAGTGGGTTAACCCTAAAATAAGGAAAGTGGGTTAAGATGGTTAAAAGGTAATCCCTTGAGGAAGCTACATGAAAGTATAAATAAGAGGCAAGGCTCTCTCATTTTAATGACACTTGTGTATATTGAATATATACAAGTGATTGAGGTAACCAAAGGATATCTAAGCCTAATTTCAGAGGGAAGATGAAGTAAAGAAGGCCGAAATTCAAGGGAGGATAAATTCTTTTGATGATGCTTTCTAAGGTATGTTATTTTCAGGACATCTCACCATTTTCACAATAAATTTTTTTCTAGAATGATTCAGACCGTGAAATTGAAAGGTCGTTGAGGAAACATATCCAAGTAGTTGTGATAAAATTTTAAGCTTGTGGGTCATTGTATGTTTGAAGTTACACTCTGTGGAAAATAGAGTTTTTGGCTAATCATGAAACTAGTCTAAAACAAGTGTTTCGAGTAAAAACGTCATAACTTATTCATAACATATCCAAATTTAGTGAGACCAAATGTGTTCGTTAGAGTACAATATGTATTATTCTTTGTACCATTTTCATATCATTACAACAAATATTCCATGCGGGGCACGCTATACAAGTTCTCTCTATAAAATAAACCAGAATTCAACAAGGTATGCCATTTTTGCTGTAACTCATTTTTTGGGAGGTTACAAGAAGTGAAACCTGGACGAATTGCAAAAAAGTCATTGAATAACATTGTGTATTATTTTCAGATCTTTATTCATTACAGGTACATAGTTACGATTATTTCAAGTTAAGATTGCTGACTAATCCAAAATTAGTCATGTGAGACTAAAATAAAGTTTGATGAAAATGCTAGTCTCTTGTTGTTAAATTTAAGGAAGGTTTGCAGGTATGTGATCATATACACCAGGTATATTACAGAGTTACAAATCAGATTTGGATGATGAAATTGATGAGTGGGGACATACATGAGGTGTATAGTTGATGATGTTGGTACATATTGATTAGTCATATTTTATGTGTATTTTATGCATGATTGCTACATATTTGGTGCATGGTTGATGCACTCATTGATGGTACAAGTTGAGGTATAAGTTGGTGCATGGTTGACGCACTTGTTTATGGTACAATTTGATTACATGTTGTTTATGGTATAGGTTGATTACAGGTTGGTTGGTGCAGGTTGATTACAACTTGTTTGGTACAGGTTGTTACAGTTTGTTTGGTGCAGGTTGATTGGTATAGGTTTACAACATTATATCTCACAGTGATAGTGTGAAAGTGGTTCCATCATTCTACTTGTATTTCAGGGCAAGGACAAGTCGTTGTATCCACCTTCTAGTTGTAGCTGGAGAGCATAGGGAGTTGTAGCCTCCTTCTGGTTGTAGCTAGAGAATTGGGGAGTTGGATATTCCCTTAGGTTGTAGCCTGAGAAACTAGGGGCTTGGAGCCTCCTTCCAGTTGCAGCTGGAAAACAAAGGAAGTTGGTGCTTTCAATGAATGTAATTATAAAAAAAATATAAGAAAAAGCATTAAAAGGTTTTCTCCCGCTTTGAGTTTCCACGTAAAAAAATTGGTGTACTGTGTATGTGCATGACTGCTCATTTGTTCATTGTTTATTTACTCTGCAACTATTGGATGATAATGCTACATCGATATACCACTCACATTTTGTGATTAAAAAGTATTGAATTGAATTATTATTGATTCACGCCCCCTCTCAGTAATCCAACCTATAAATAATAAAGGTATGGAGCTTGTACCCAATATTATTCAATATCTTCTCTAAAATTACTCCAAATTGAACTCCATGAAGCGTCCCTGAAAAGGAGTTATAGCGAAAATGACAGACCTTCTTGAATTCAGACCTATTATGGAGAGAGAACTTGTAGAGCATGCCACACACTGAATATTTGATATTTGGTTCTGAAACTCACACAAAGCATACTATGGACTATGATACATCCAATTAAATTAGTCTTATAGAATTTGGATCCTCTAAGAAGAAGTTATATATGTGTTAGCACAAAAATTTGTATTTTCAAATTTGGTCCTTTCACTACAAAAATGCCATGATGTTGTGAAATCTACCATATCAACACCAAAGTTTGAAATATTTTCATAGCGTCAAATAGCCAATTAATCTAGTTGGCTATTGGTGGCCACCCACCTATTCCAACTAGCTCCTCTTGCATGTTTTTAGTTCAACACATTTTTCTGTACTTCTTTGTAATTATGGGTTCTACACTTCTGGGGTTGTCTAAAGCCCTACACATATTCTAGGTAGAGATTGGTGGCTACTCACCTAATCCAATTGGCTTATTTTGTATGTCCATCTTGTTGTATTTCCAGTGCCATTTTGGAGGCCTAAACAATGTTTTTTTGGCTCGCCATAGTCAAACTATAGACCGAGTTAGAGTTTGATGATGGAATGTGTAGTTCTCTAAAATACCTTTCCAACAGACTATCATGCACCTAAAATGGAGGTCGTATGAAAAAGTTATGACCCCAAGAAGTTGAGGTACCAACTTACCCATAGGGGCCCACATGACTTTTGACGTTTCACCTCCTAGGGTTAGGGTTTCTGATGTCTAGGGTTTTGGCATTCATGAGTAATATCAAAAAGTCCTTTGGAGCCTCATTGTAATTCATTATACTCACATGGATGCATGTAGCATCCACATCCCTTCTCAGAGATAGCTACCACCATTCAAGCAAGTGTTTTAGTCCTATAGTTTTACAGTTTCAGCCTATTTCATTATTCAATAGAAGATATTGTTCATTGGATATCTGTGTTATTATTCATATCCCTGTGTTTATTATATTCAGTCTGTTAATTAATTCGTTTTTCTCCTAAATCCGGATTAGTGGTATCAAAGCGATATGCTCTTTATTTATTTTTCTTTGTGCATGTCTCCGACAAGATCTAGGTACAATAAGTTGGGACTCGAACCAATCGAGCCATTGCAATATCGATCGTGTTGAGCCCAACAACAACCCACAGGGAATGCAAATAAATATTATGGAGTAGGAGATCTTATTAAAATGTTGCTCGAGGAATCCCTCGCGTGACAAAGGAATGAAATGATGGACAACTTCATGTAGATCCTTCGACAACTTCCCATAGGAGAAACATCTTCATCAAGCAGCCATGCAACCCCCTTCAAGGTACAAGTAAATTTTGATATTCGATTATTTGAAGGACTAATAGATGCAGATGTTGTATATAAATGGTTGAATCTTCTCGAAGGGTGTTTTTCGGTCCACAATTTTTCTGATAGGGAAAAGATCATTTTTCACTCCTCAAGGTCGTTCCCCATGTTAAAGACTAGTGGGATATTTACTCTAATCAAAGGGTCGTAGAGGAATATGCAATGTTTGTGGTGGCCCCTACATGGGATTCCTTTCGGGAATCCATCAAAGAACAATATTACCTTATTGGAAGCTATGAGAACCAGTACACCAGATGGACCACCCTACGTCAAGAAAGGGACCAGACAATACTAGATTTCACCAATATTTTCCATACCCTGCACACCAAATTGGGTATCAAAGACTCTAAGTATCATCTGGTGCTTAAATACCGCAATTGTTTGCAAAGATACATTAAAAAAAAATGGATTTTTTGGACATCGCCTCATTGGGCATGAATTATAGATATGCGGTCAAGATCGAGCAGAAATTTAAGCAGAAAAGGTGAGAGGTTAGATCTGAAAACACTTCACAACCGAAGCAGGGAAAAGGCTACCCCAACCCACACAGAAAGGGACCAAATTGAGATGGTCTCCCTCGAGACAACCAGTCCAAGCCGCAACACAAGAAGGGCAATGAGAAGACGAAGAAGGCCACGAGAAAATGGTGTGAGTACCATAAAATCCCTTGACACAACACCAAAGAATGTCTCTCCAAGAAGTCACTCATGGTCGAACTGAAGGCTTCCGAGTTAGAGGCCAATTATGATTCTGAATCAAATGTTGAAGGAGGGAAGTGAATTAATGATGTTGAATCCAGTGCCATTTTCGCTACCACCAAATTATGGAGAAGCAAACTAGAAGAACTAGAGGAAGGAGAACGCCTCTTTCACTCATACATGTGGGTAAAGGGGGATTCACTTCATTTCATTGTCGATAGAAGAAGTCAAAAGAACCTGATTTCAATAGTGGTTGTCAAGCGGCTCGACCTGTGTAATGATCCCAAGCCATTATGCAAGGATCATCACTGTTTTGGTGTCTTTTTAAAAAAAATTCTAAGTGAGGTATTTCGTCAAACACTTTGTTGATCTACCTTTTAGATGTGTTTATATGTGTTTATGCAGCAAAAAACAGAAAGAGATAACCATGGAACATACCTCAACCATATGCAATAAGATAGACAAGCCAAAACATCTCAATTCTTCTTTATTCATAAAATAGAGAAACCTGCTACAATGAAGATGCCGATTTGGA
>JASDQU010254563.1:0-13901 GCA_032191745.1 Picea mariana | reverse complement strand
AGAGTGCAAGAAGTTGAGATTTACGAAGGCCGAAAACCCAAAGAGGATTAGGGTCATTGATATGAGAAGGGAAATCGACAATAGGGAATAATCATGGGGAGTAGAGGTGGAATTAGTGAAGGCACTAGTTCATAACCTGAAGTGCATTGGAGTCATTGATCTCATCAGGATAGGAGATCAAGGGGCACGATCAAAGGGAGATTGGGCGAGCACTTTTAGGTTTCGGGGATAGGAATCCTCTGTAAACAGTGATTACTTTAAGGGCCCAAATTTTTTCTGAATTGTCAATTGACGGGGCAGATTGATATCAGTCAGAGCATGACCATAGAAACCAGGAGAGTCTGATAGGACCTGCACAAAGAAGCAAAAGGTCATGTGTATAGTTGTTTTGGTTTCAAAGAAGAACAGAAAGAGTCAATTTGACTCAGCAATTAGAAAGATCCTAGATCGGAAGGTTGCAGAACCCCAGAAGAGTAGGGGGGCTGCATCATCTTTTCAACCATTAGCCTCTGATGAAAAAGTCCTAATCAACCACGATTATGAAAGTTTTGAACCCATTCTATCATAGTTTGATCCTTATGAGTTAAGAAAGTTAACCTATGATAGATTTAGATATTTTCATGATTATTCACATATCTGGGAGTCAAACTTGGGTAAATTCATAATGCCCAAAACATATTATTTTCCTGATTTTTTCTTTTGGTGTACAAAGAACTATATTTCTGACAAAAGGGTTGTGGTATCTGATAATGGGTCCATTATTTTCTATATCAATGTCGATTCTATTACAAAAATGTTATCTCTTCCGGAAAGCCTTAACTCTAAGACTTGGAATCAGTTAATGGATTTGGGTGTCAATGATTGTACTTCTCTAATTATGGATGCTACAAAGGTATTAAAAAGAATAATTTGGTTCAAAAATATCAAAATGAATGTAGTTCAATTCAGAGAAGTATTGAAAGCTTCATGAAAAGAGACAAGGAATTAGTTGAAATGGGACTACCTTCATGTTGGGATAAAAATGGAAATTTTATTCAGTAGGAAGCATATACAGATATGCTAATAAAATAAAGGGATGATATAGCTCAATTTCAAGATATGGATGGTGTTTTGAAAGGCCAAACTATTCTTTGCAAGTTAATGTTTTATTTTCACCCATGAGGTGTAGATCAGTTGGTTTGTGTGGGGTTTATTCCCCATCAGGTCATTGGTTCAAATCTCATGGGAAGGGGTTGAGGGTGGGAGCCATTTGTGGGGGAATAAAATTGTCCCATGGGGTATCCAGGCTTGACCAAGTCTCTCACAATCCTAGTGATAACATCCCACTCATGTGCAGATCATTTTTCCATACAATATTAGGGTCAGCCCCAACTTAGGCTCAACCTAGCTAGGGAAAAAAATAAGTTAATGTATTATTTTCATTTATTATGGAAAATTAAAACTTTATTTACTAATATTCCATCATATCATAGATATATGATTCTTTATATAGCTTCCATAAAAATGTTTAAATCCTAAAGAAAAAATACATGGAACTAATCAAGCTCATATCTTGTTAGGAAATTGTTCCAAATGTAATATGTTCTATACCATGTTCTATACATTTCTGTACTTTTTTCTATACTTTGTTCTATACATGCCTATACTATGTTCTATAAGGGAAATGCAAACAGTGACTTGGTTTTAAAAACAAATATTCAGTTGTTGGGTATTTCATCATCACTTTTTCTTCTTGGCTTCATGGTTCATCATTATAATGGTGTACAAAGAATTTACAGAATAAAGAATGGCATATTTGGATGTTTATGGAATAAAGAATGACATTTTTTTTTCTTTGATGAAAATATGGTATATATGAGATTTTTTAGAAAAGATGTGTCTTTAGAAAAATTTTGCACATATGAATGGTGTGCATAGGAAGATGAATGAAAATGGATGTTTATACATTGTATAAGATAGATATTGAAACCATACCTTCAACCAACCTATAATATTGTTTTTATAATTGAATTAAGTTGTTTTTTTGTTGATATATGTATTTGTCAACAACTAATGTTGACAATGTGGACAACGATGATGAATTTTTTGAATCCATAGACCCGAGAGAGAAAAATAAAAATGTTGTGAGAAAGGAAAACAATGAGCTTATTGCATTGGGTAGGTGTGAACCAATAAAGGAGAACCAATAAAGATGCATATTTTTTATGGAAGATATACAATGATATGGGGTAAGTGTCATCTTTTAAAAAGGTTGTTTATCACATATATACTATTTGTTGCTACCTTCTTATGGATGAATGTTATATGTTTTGTATGTACAAAGCCACATATATTCACACAGATTATTTATTTCATTTACCTTTAAATTTTGTTTGGCTACTTTCTATGCATGAATCGTACTATGCCACTTTCAATTATTTTCTAATGGATAGAGTGGGTATGGGGAATTGAGAGTGATGCGATGGGGGGGGTGAGGGGGAATGACCTTCCACCTTGACTTGGTTGTCCATATTCATCAGAGAATGAATTATTCTCGAAACCAAGAGAAGATCATTCATGTATTCAACTTTAGTCTTTTTAGAGTCTCTTACATGTTGATATTTTTGTTTATTTATTTAATTATTATTCAGTCATATAACCTTTTATTCTCTAATTATTTTTGCAGGACTTTGGAATTAAAATGCAACTAACAACTATCCTATGTGTGATGTGGTTGTAAAGCATCTTCCCTCAATGATATTATGGACATGGGTAGTTAGTACTCATTTTTCCACTTTAGTTAGTGTGTGTGCACACTGCATAATTGCCAAAGATTCATGTATATTTCAACCCTTTACTAAATTTTGGGCACAAATCACCCTAGTATACAATGTTTAGGGTTTAAAACAAATCCATAGTCCTGTAACTTATAAATTACCAACACCATACATGGATTTTGCTTCCTACGGTGTGCATTTTCCATCATGTCTTCTTTTCATGCATTTTTTTTTCATTTACAAGGAAGCTTTTATCCTTTATGCATAGTAGAGGTTTTTAGGTTTCAAAATGCAACAGTTCATATGAGTATTACGCATGAATTTTATATTGTTGGCCCTTGAACATGTTTTGACGATCCTTGGTCATGTTTGACCTACTTTTGGGACTTCGACAGGCTGTCGAGGGAAGAGCGCAAGTCGAAGTAGAGATAGCGGGATCTCGGCCCCTTTTTAGGGATTTTTGGGTTTTGGGCTTATGTAACGGGTATGGGGCTATCATCCCATGGGTTTACCCATGTTTAGCCTTGATTTTTTAATGTATAAATAAATGTCTAGGCTATGTAATAAGGGGGACGTCTATGTGATGCTAGGTGATAAGTGCAAGTGGTAATTGTAATTGTTGTTTGCATATTATGTAAGACTTGCAAAGCTAAGTGAAAGTGATCGTAAGAGACTATGGAAGGATTTGTGTTGTAAATTAGGGAAGGAGGATCTAGCAAATTGCACAGATCTCCTGTCCTCTGCTGAGTAAGATCTCAAGGCTTTGTGCATGTAGAAGATTGAAAAAAGACAATAAAGAGAAGAATAATTGGTGTACGTAGCCCCAGGGAGGGGGTGAACCACGTATGTCCTGTGTTGTGGTTTGTTTATGTGTTTTGGGTGTTCTCTTTTTTATTTGATTAAATGCTTAGTGTGTTGATGTATGTTAGATGAATATGATATGATAGCTTAGTGATGAATAATGTGAATGAATGCTAGATCTAACCTATGTTGATGTGCTTAGTTCTTTATTATATTGGATCTGTGTGAATACTCCACCTTTTTGTTATTAGGGTTTATCTGCACTGTAAGCTAAAGGTGAATATTGATGAACTATAACTGCTAAGTGCTCTGTTAAAGTCTTACAATCACAGATATGTGTCCCGACTAAGGTTGCAGACATCAGAGTCCTGCAACCACCCCTGCCTTTACCTCAGGTGAGACTTCATCTGCTTCACAGGTGTTGCCGAAAGGGCCAATAGTTAGGTTTTTGTTGGTGAGTTTTTGTAGCGTTGAACCCTGGGTCTGCCACTATGCCAACAAATGGTTCCATTGTCAGTACTGAAACTGTGGTTGCTGGGAACTAAAGAAAAAGGAAATCTCTGTGCATAGATCTATTTCCCCAGTGTGCAATATTCTACTTAAATTGTGAAGCTATGTGCCAAGAAGAAGAGTCAAATATGAAGAAAAGAGGTAAGACCTGAAAGCTTTGTGCTCTGATAGAAGTAAGAACAGTGAAAAGTTTTTATTGAAAAAGTAAGATAAGCAGAATTTTTTTTTTCAAAAGTATGGATCTAGGTATGTTTGATAAAAAATTTCCTATCTTGAAAAGTAGGGCACAACTAGATGAAAGAAGGTTTGATATGAGTAGATCTGACATAAATAGTGAAAGATATGGTATTCCTATAAATAGAAATAATTTTTGGACTAACAAATGGATGCAGGATCCTAGAAAGAATTTTTTGCAGGCTAGCTACTATCCTAGTGCACAGTACGGGAAAGGTTGGGGATCCTTTCAAAGAAAAAATAAGATTAACCCTTTGTTATAGTTGCAGAAGATCGAGACATATTGCTAAGGAATGCTCTGGTAGAACACGTAGTTGTCTTTGTTCTAAGTCTATGGATCATGAAGTTTTAGATTGCCCTATAATGATTGCTAAGCTTGACAGAATGAATATGAGACAAGAAAATCCTCAGGAAGGCTACAAAATTGAGACCATGGAAGAACCCCAGAAAGAATAAGAGAATGTATTAATACAAATGAAAGAAACCCTAATTGATCAAAGAAATATCAACTTATTAGAGATCTTCAAAGAAAAAGAATGCATATAAGTAAGAATAGGAGACTTCGACATTGACTGTGTTCTGGATGAAGAAACACAGGTGAATATCATAATAGAAAGAAATTTGGAAACTTTAGGAAAGCCTGCTATGATTCCTTCATTGGGAGGAATATGATTATTTAGAGGAAAGTTGATAACCCTATGTGGAAGACTCACCCAGATATCTATGAGTGCTCATGCAACTTCGACAGAGAAAGATTTTGAGATTGTTAAATTTATTGAGAACAATGTCCCATTTGCTATATTACTAGGAAAACCATGGATTGAAAAGGATCAAGCTAGAAGAAAAGAAGAGGAATTCTTAGAGTAGAATAAGAAAGAATTAAAAGATTTCATGACTAGGAGGATAACACTCTTGATTGAAGAACAGGAGAACAGATCGAAGCTACTTAGAACCAGAAACTTGGATGTCAAAGTTAAAAGAAAACAAGAATACTCACAGAAGAGTGAAGTACCCACCCCATAGAGAGAAGACGTATTAATCTTCGACCCTACAAAAGAATCTCAACAACGTGAAGTTACTATTCCAAAAGGAGATAAGAATCAGAATGGAAAGAGGAATACTGAGACAAACATCACTGGGAAGAAGGCTAGAAAACTCAGTAACAAGAGAGAAAAGATAGAAAAGTTATAGAAGGTCTCAAAGGGGACTTCATAAAGGGAAGGTTTGCAAGACTGGAACTTCTCAGGGATATCAAAACAGTGCAACATGGCACTTCGCCATGGTGAAGCGATATAGTTGTTGGAAGAATTATAACTATTATCCTGACGACCCGAATGGTTAGAAAAATAGTAATGGCCCGAAGACTCGATATCAGACCATTGGGACCATGCCGCAACAGATAGAACTACATTGATGAAGACCTCTCATCTGTTGGAGAGATCTGTTACATTGTGTCTACTTAGTCCGTCGACTATTGCACCGAGAGAACTTTTGCAAATTGTATCCAAGCCAACTCATTGCTACCGTGTTGTGTTTATTGAGATCGACACTTGTTCCATTGCATTATACACTCATTCATCCACCCGAGGTATTCAATCTAAGTGTGCATGTCAGATGAGCTCAGCGCGACAGAGAAATCCATCGAAGAAGTTCTCATCGATCTCATGGCAGAGAAAGTAATGTCTGTAGGTATTCAAGCATCATCAATGAGAGGAGTGAAATCCTCTCCATTGACTGCTTGCGGATCCAGACCATCCCGACCGGCAGAAGAGAAAAGAACCAAGCACATATATGACCTAGCCAATGCGAAGTTAATCCCAACCATCTTACCAGACAACATCCCGCCTCTGGCCGATGCGATGAGTCATGACAGTGTCCCGAGGGACTTTGATTACACCATGGTTACTGCGTACGTCCCGAAGGGGATATATGTAGTTAGAATGCAGCAATATAAGATCACGACATTGAATTTCAAGGACTTGAAACTAGGAGACCGTAAGAACCATAGTATGCTTTCTCCTTACAAATACTTGACCAATAAGAAGGGGAAGAACTAAAAAATAATACCCCAGCCATGGACTATGAACCTCACGCAATCCACCCTCTTGAATGTAATGAAGATTCCTCACTTTGGAAGGCACCAGGAGGTTAACACGTGTGTTAATCTACTACTCTCATGTTACCATGGCATCTACCTATGGCTAGAGTGATGCATCATAGTCAATATGATGTTGATCCATAGAATCACCGGATTGAGCATGCAGGGACTCGACCTGCAGGACTTCTACCCAAGAAAGGCTACAGATCACACAATGGCACAGAAGATCAAAGACACATATGGTGATGTAGAAAAGGGGACTCGATGTTACAAGGTAGCTTCCATCTAGAATGGCACAGTGTGCCTGGCCTACCAGTTGATCAAAAGAAAGCTCGTAAGAAATAACATACCTACATAAGTCACAGGATTTGTTGTTGACCTCGCCAGGAAATGTGTATAAGGACTCCAAATGAACTGGGTGAAGTACTTGGTCAAACAACTATAATTAGACTATCGTGAAGCTCAGGATCAGGGCTATGAGTTCCACTTTAGCTAGCTCCTAGTCCTCATCACATTTGCCACTTGGGAGATGTTAGAAGGTGTGACCTTCTCAGACATCGATTCGTTCGAGCCGCTCACTGCGAATTTCACCATGCTCTGGTACTCGAGAAGGACATCGAATTTTTCCCTTGGATGATGCTAAACAACCTGTACTGGGTCAAACCTCTCATGAAGTTCTATGTACATCGACACTTCATCTATATCACTACATGAGCAGACGAACATAAAGAGGAGCTTCAGTCATATTATAAGCTCACAGAGGAGGACCTCGAAGAGATAACCAAGGACTGGTTTGCAGAGCTCCTCATCCCCATTGACCCTACAGAGATGCATGATTCTGAACTTGATAGTTTGGAGGCCGCTCACAAAGGACACGGCACACTTGGAACCAACAGAAGAAAGAAGATTGAATAAGTCTAAGACTTGAGCATCACATCGGAAGAAACTTCTTCAGTATCACCTGGTCGAGGGGGTGATGATGAAGTAGAAGAGACAAATGGAAAAGAAGATCAAAAGAAGCAAGGTGAAGTAACACTGCCTAAGGATCCTATTGATGAGGCTGATTCCTTGAAGAAAAGGAAGGTTTCCCCCATGAAACCCACTTCCCGAAAGAAATCCAGAACCACCTTGACTAAGAAGCAGACTGTGCTCACTGTAGATGTCTTCGATTTCATCATCGCAGTTGTAGCAGATGCTTTGCGGAATATATTGAAAAAACATGAATCCAAGCAGGATGAAATGTAGGATATAATTGAGGTTGAACTGAGAGGGGTACAACAGGCCCTTCAATCCAGTCGCATAGTATCCACTGCACCCCCATCATCAAAATAATCAGAGTTAGTAGATGAGCCTGCCCAACTCCACAGACTAGTTGATGTGATCGAAGCTCACCTTCATCGAGCACAAGATAAGAAATACCAAGCCACAAAGGCCCTAAAACAAGACCAGGAAGAAATGGTAGAGAAATGCCAGGTTGCACAAAAGGAGAAGGAGGACCTTCAAGCCAAGTTTGAAGAAGAGAAGCAGTCGACAGAGCACTTCACTATGTGACAGGCTTAGAGCCAAAGAAATAATACCGAGTGGAGCATCAAGTTGGGCAGCTCGCAGAATTTATCCAAAAGCTACAAAAAAGAATAACATACTTAGAGCTATGAACAGTGCCCAACATTCTTCCAGATGTACGAGATCAAAGAGAAGCAACTGCTCGAAGCGCAGTTTAAAGAATCAAGCCCCTCTCCATGGAATGTAAACAACTAAGTAATCGCAGTTCCTAGACTTATTATTGACTCACTAAGGATCCTGAATTGAAGGTACTAGAGTCATAGCTCCAGGAGGAAAAGCAACAAGAAGAAACAGTACAGGCGCAGTTGAATCCCCTATCAGCCATTGAGAGGATGAAGCGATCCCAAGAACAATGCACTTCTCAATAGCAGGTCCACACCATTGAGAGAAAAGTCATGGAAGTGACTGAGAGGATCCAACCAATATAGGATGAGGCTTGCCAACTATTCCAAGAGATTGAAGGCTGAGGAGCAGAACTAGAGAAATTTGTCACTACAGCTAAACAATGCTTAGAGGGACCTATCAACAAAGCAGTAATCCAAGAGTTCGTTGAACATGAGGCTGTGGCACAATAATAGGTCGAAGCAGCTTGATCTAGTCTCAAGGCTTTCGAAGCAGAGCTACGTAGACCAGAGTGACTCGGGATGAGTCAGAGGTGAGTGTTGGGGGCCTGTTGACCCTTGACCAAGTTTTGAGGATCCTTGGTCATGCTTGACCTACTTTTGGGACTTTGACACGCTGTCAAAGGCGGAGCGCAAGTCAAATCGGATATCACAGGATCTCGACCTCATTTTAGGGATTTTTGGGTTTTGGGCTTATGTAACAGGTATGGGGATGTTGGCCCATGGATTTAAACATGTTTAGGCCCGATTTTGTAATGTATAAATAGATGTCTAGGCGATGTAAGAAGGGGGACATCTATGTGATGCTACATGCTAAGTGCAAGTGGTAATTGTAATTGCTTTTTGCATACCGTGTAAGACTTGTAGAGCTAAGTGAAAGTGATCGTAAGAGACTGTGGAAGTATTTGTGTTGTAACTCATGGAATCCTAGGGTGTGCATTTCAGTGCCTTATTTTAATGCATTTTTTTGCATTTACAAGGGATATTTTAGCCGTTATGCATAGTAGAGGATTTTAGGTTTCAAAATGTAGAACTAAAGTATAAATAGATTTTAAATGATAAAATCCAAACTCCACAATTAGAACCACTCAACTTGGAGTTCATAGGAGTTTTAGGCATGCATTTTACAATAAGATGACTTTACCCTCCATTTTACAAAAAAAATTGATTATTGGTTCGAGGTAGAAGTCCTTAGTCATTTTAAAATGCACTTCGGATGAAATATATAAATTTATAATTTTAGTAAATTCATCCAAAATATTAGATCACTAAATTTGGAACTATATAGAAGCATGAATTTTCATTTCCATTAGGTCACTTTCTATTGTTTTGGTTTCTCAATTTGCAAGGTAGAGTTTACCTCTTTTACACAACAACCACCTATATGTTTGCAAATGAAAATACAAATTTGTAGACAAGTGTAAAATTATCTATGAAAACCTCAAAAATTTGAATCACTCAAATGTTAGGTGTGTTAATACCTGAGCATGCATTTTTCATCATGCCTTGGTTTCATGCACTTTTAAGAATTTTCCCTGTATGTGTTTTTTTGCATTTACAAGGCGGTTTTTAATATTTATGCACAATAGAGGGTTTTCGGTTTGAAAATGCACAACTAAAGGTATGAAAATATGTAAAATAGTAAAATACAAACTCCACAAATTTAATTACTCAATTTGAAGGTCATATGATTCCTAGGCGTGCATTTTATAGTAATATAGTTTTACCCTCCAATTTACAAAAAGTATTGAATTTGGGTTCCAGGTAGAAGTCCCTTTTCATTTGAAAATAAATTATGGATTATATATATATATGTATTAACTTCACCCCAAATCTTAGATCACTACATTTGGAGCTATATAGAAACATCAGCGTGCATTTCCATTAGGGCACTTTTTATTGTTTTGGTCTCTCAATTTACAAGGTAGATTTTGTCTATTTTACACAACAACCAATGTTTGAAAATGCAAAAATAAATATCTAGATAGGCATAAAATTATCTAATACACCCTCAAAAACTTGAATCACTCAAATAGGATTTTTTTAAGACTTGGATATGCATTTTTTTGAAGTACATCGTGTATTTTCCACAAGGCCATAAATTACAGTTTAAGAGAAAAACATGCATTTGTTAAGTGTGAGTGTAAATTTTTAGATGTGGAGGCTCTAACAAGCTTGAATTAGAAACAATAGAAACCCTAATCCTAATATTATATACCACCATATATCGAGAACATTGTTGTTGGCAGAGGTGCAAACCCAGGGTTCAACGTTACAATGCACCAACAAAACCCTAACTACCGACCCTTTCGGCAACACCTGCGAAGAAGATGAAGTCTCACCTCAGGTAGAGGTAGGGGTGGTTGCAAGACTCAAGTGTCTGCAACCTTAGGTGGGACACAGATATGTGATTATCTTACTTAATAGAGCACTTAGCACCATCAGATCATCAATATGTAATCAAGATTCACTTCGCTGATAAAACAGGGCTTCATAGCATTCACACTGATCTAATGTATTCAAGAACTTAGCATATGTAAATCGATCAGATCTAACAGATCAAGCACTAAGCATGTCCATATATATCAGATCTAACATTCTCACATATCATTAGAACTCATCATAATCAGATCTATCTAATCATCTCAAGCACTTAGCAAAAGAAGACATAAACACATCAAGACAAGCATAAATCAAGACAACACAAGGTTTACATGGTTCACCCCCAACCCTAGGGATATGTCCACCAACTCTTCTTCTTTATTACTGTCTTCAATCGGTTACAAGCACAGAGCTATCAAAACCCTACTACACACAGGACAAATGATCTGCGAAACTCGTTAGATCCTTCTTCCTTATGTTACAACACAAATCCTTTCTCAGTTTGTGCACAAAGCACTACACATGACTTGCACTCAACTTTCCAGGCCTCACATAGTATGCCCAGATTCTTTACAATCCACACTTGCACTTAGCACTTCTGATCACATAGATCAAACTACTTCCTACATCACCTAGCTTCTTATTTATAAATTACAAAATAGGCCTAATCATGGGTAAAGCCATGGGCCGATATCCCAATTCCGTTACATAATCCCAAAAACCTAAAAAGGACCCAAAAGTGGGCCAACATCTCATTATCTCCACTTTGTCTTGTGCTCCTCCTTCGACAGGCTGTCGAAATCCCAAAATAGGTCAATATGATCAAGGATCTCCCAAAACTTGGTCAAGGGCCAATAGGCCGCCAACACTCACCTGTGAATCTTCCCGAGTCACTCTGGTATGACTAATTCTTCCTCGAAGGCCTCTAGCTTGGCTCGAGATGCTTCAACCTATAGTTGTGCGACATCCTCTTGCTCAGTGAACTCATGGATCAATGCATCATTCACTGGCCCTTCTAGGCATTGTTCTACTGCGATGACAACCTTCTCTAGCTCTGCTCCTCGGCTTTCAACCATTGTAAACAATTGGCACACCTTGTCTTTCACTGGTTGGATTCATTGAGTTACTCACATAAACTTGCATTGAATCGTATGGATCTGCTGCTGGGCAGTGCGTTTCTCTTGAGACCGCTTCATTGTTTCCATGGGTGATAGGGCCTTTAGCTGTGCCTGTAGCATGTCTACGTGTACCTTTGCTGATTAGAGTTGTGAATCCAATGCTTGTAACTTTGGATTCTCAGTGAGTTTCCCATATGTTTGGGCGCTCTGGTTACTTAGCTTCTTGCATTCTAGGGCAATATTTTTTTGTCTGTTGAATTTGTTGCGGGCAGTTATTTCTCTTTGGTCCCTTATCTCCTGTGGAGTTTTGGGGACTACATGGAGCTCTATATCTGTGATGCATTGCTGGAGCTTCTGGATTACTTCTTCCAGTTGTGCCACATGCTGTGAAACTCGCTCTTCGATCTTGAATTTGATGACTGTCACAGAGCGGAGTGCTCTATTGACCATTTCCTTTACTTTAATTTTTCCGTGAGCAACTGTTCCTTGCTTTGCTGTAACTGTGCTTTTTCTTCATCCCACTTTTCTTGGAGAGAAAGCTTTTCCCATTCTGCAACACTGTTTTTCTCTTGAAGAACTCCCTGTACTTGTGCCAAATATTGGGTGGCTTGCATTGTTTCTTCTTGTTCTCATCGAAGGCGTGCTTCGACTGTATCAGGGATATGATGGAGTTGAGATGGATCATCTCCCAGTTCTGGTGTTCCTACTAATAGAGGTGTAGTGGAGACTCCACGACTGGACTATAATTCTTGTTGCACCCCTTGAAGCTCATTCTTAAGTCGATTGAAGATATCCTCCTGCTTAGCTTCTTGCTTCTCTGTTATCTCCAGGGAAGCGTCATTCAAGGTTGCTACTATGAAGTCGAAGTCATCAGGGGTAAGGATAGTCTGTAATTTATTCATTGTTGCTTTCGACTTCTTCTAGGAAGAAGGATTCAGAGGGGAAACCTTCCTTTTGTTCGAGGGGTCCTCTTCATCTTTCTGTGATGTTCCCTCACATTTATTTTTCTCAGCTTCTGTGTCATCTACCTCTTCACCATCAACCACTTATGCTAGTGATGTGGAAGCAATCTTCACAAATGTATTGTCTAGATCCTGAACTTTTGCAGGCTTCTTCATCTTGTTAGATCTGGGTGTATCCTACACAGTTTTTGGACGATCGATGTTGGATATATCCATAGGGTCTGCTGGAATGAGGAGGCCCACCAACTATTCCTTGGTGATCTCCTCCAAATCATTCTCTGTCATCTTGTAGTAGGAATGCAACTATTGTTTATGACCATCGACATGCACTGTGATGTAAATAAAATGTCAATCAGCGTTGAACTTCATCAAAGGCCGAAACCTGTGGAGAGTATTCAGGGTCATATGAGGCTCGGACTGGATGGAAACCTTCAAATCATTGTAATATGTATGGAACATGACATTTGACTACCATTTCTTTTTCATGTTGCTCAAGTACCAAAGTGTACTGAACTTCTCGGCTAGAGGTTCAAAGGGCTCAATATCTGGGAAGGTCGCATCTTCTGGCATCTCCCAGGCAATGAAAGCGATCAAGATCAAAATCCAACTGAAATGAAATTTGTATCCCTGCTCCTATGATTCTTTGCAGTTGAGTTATAATTGGTTTACCAGGTACTTAACCCAATTCATTTGAAGGCACTCTGGGCACTTCCCTGCGAGGTCAACTACAAATCTGGTGACTTGGGTGGGTCAGTTTTTTCATACCAACTTCCAAGCAATTAGTTGACATGCGAGCCACACTACACCACTCTGGATAAAGGCTACCTTGTAGCCTCGTGTGCCCTTCTCGACATTTCCTTAAGTATCCTTAATTCTCTAGGTGAGAGTGCAATCCGTGGTCTTTCCGTGGTATAAATCGTGTGGGTCAGGGCCTTTCATACTCAGCTCGGTGATCTGATTGATCAATGTTGGATCCACTGTGATGTGGCAGTTCAACCACAAATGTCTCCCACGGTAAAAGGACAATAAAAACTTGACACATGAATTCACCTCTTGGTGTCTTTCGAAGTGTGGGATCTTCATGGCATTGAGAAATGTGGACTGCGTGAGGTTATGGTTCCATGACTAAGTGACGATCTTCGAATTCTTTCCTTTGGCCCTGGTCAAGCACTTATGCACTGCTTGCATGTTGTAGACCTTCCCATCACCAAGGTTGAATTAGCTAAACTTAAACGCTGCAATATTATCTTTTTTTGCGCGAACTGCACGTATCCTTTTCAGGAGGTACGAAGTGAATTAGGCGTACTCAAATTCTCTGGGCAAAATGTCTCTATTTATCGCGTCGCTCAGAGGTC
>JASDQU010254562.1:2406-15609 GCA_032191745.1 Picea mariana | reverse complement strand
ATTATTGTAACAGAGCGCTGCTCGACTGGAGGTTGCCCCCTCGAAGAGGCCTGTGAACATTGCTATCTGATTCAAAGTGCTATTTCTATTGCTATTTCGTATATCATTTTTGTGTATTGTGAAGATTATGCTGGATATTTTAATGTTATTCTGTCATTTCTAGCATTTCATTTCTGTTCTGCATATTTTATATATCTGGTATCTTGCAGTATAGAACTATTCATTTCCAGTTTGATGGGTTGGTTTCACCCATAAACACTATAAAGTTTGACAGGTGGATTCAATATGTTCTAGTATGGTTATGATAACATTGAATCAAAGATATTTTGTTTCATTTCATATGTCTATATTATAAGCTCCAAAGCTTCAGTTTATGAAAGAAATAAACATGCACAAAATGGTATGTTATGTTAATTATAACATTGAAGACTTCTACATTAGGTGTGGTAGGTGCAGGGGGAGTCATCATTAACTCCGAGGGAGATCAAGAAGTAAAATTTGTCTGGGAAGTTGGGATCGCGACAAACAATAAAGTTTACTTGGAACTAGCATTATTCAAAGGCCTCTTTCTCCTTAAGTCCTACCGAGTCTAGGAGGTGTCAGTTATGGGAGACTCCATGGTCATTCTTAGAGAAATTATAAATAATTCCATCCCTAAAGGACCCAATCCATATAATCAAGTGTTCCAAATTGTACAAGAAGTGAAAGGATTTGATAAGCTAGAGTTCTATCATCTATTGAGGCATCAAAATTCAGCTATAAATGCATAAGCCTACTTGGGCTTGACCCTTAGCTTGTGTTGTTGTAAAATTTTGGGGCAAGTCATTTTCAACTCCCCCTGTAATGTTTCTTGGAATTAATTGGAGATTTAATTCCCCATAGTTGTTAAGAATTTCAAAGGTGAAACAATAACTTGATGAGATGAGGTGGTACACCTTTATTACTTCCATCCATTCATTTGTGAAAATCATTATGAGGAGCATGTAGATCTAGTCTACAAAGAGACGTGGTTTAATTGCAAGGGTCTGGCTTAAGGTTCTCATTATTCTCTAGGTCATGAATATCCTTGGATCTAGTGTTAGATTATTTCTTACGTATTTGAGCACCCATTCAACAAAAAAGGAAGTCCCCCCCTATCACCAACCCTATATGTATTAAATTTGTTCATTTTTTGTCACAATTTTCAGTCTAAGACAGTTTTGTTGAGGCCCAATTGGCACATTTTCATTGCAAAGTTTGGTGTGCGTGCGCAAAAATCCAACCAGGAATCTACTGTGTGCGCAAAACCATTTTTTAATGTGTGCAAAGACTTGATATTACATGCATTCCAAATCCTCAAATATATTTGATCATCATTGTAACCATTTTTGTAAAAACCCTATTGGTCACGGTCGAGGTTGTGGGTGACCTGGAAAGGTTGCTATGATTGCCATGCTCCATGGGAGATAATGGGAATTCATGTAGATACATAAGGATTGGGTTTTTTGTTCACTAAGAGTGAATCGTTATCTTAGTTGCATATGAGTTAGAGCTCCAATTATGCATTGAATTAGTTATTGTTATGTTCAAAGATGTTATGTGAATATGAGAGAGAAAGTAGATTGAGATCTCAACATATTGTTGGTCTTTGTTTCACTCAGAATGAGTTCTAAGTAGACCTATATATATTTACATGAATTTTTTTTTGTTGAGTTTCCTTGTTTATTGCATGAGTGGATAAAGAGACAAAACGATATTAACTTTGTATGGAGAACCCAAGAACCATTGATTTGGGACCAAGATGTGGTCAATAGGCTAATATCTATGGAAAATATGTGGTCAAGAGCTATCGATTTCTAGTTTGACCATGTGAAAGAAGGGTATATTGTTGAGTTTGTTGCGGAATGTAATGATTCTTTATAGAGTGCTAAAAGAAAGTTTGCATCCTGCCCTAGAAGGAGACTGCTGGAAGAAATCCCTTCGTGGATCAAGATGTTGTTTGTAGAAAAGGGGTTGATGCACATGCAACCCGATAGGATGGTAGAATAAATCCTATCATGTGGAGGGGGGGAATGGAAAGAAGGGGGAAGAAGAAAACATGAAAGAAAGAGTGGATCTAGCAGAAGGGATCCAAAATAAAACAAGATGAGGTGAGAAAATAATGGATCCAAACTAGAAGAAGAGTTGAGAGATATGCAAGAAGAGTTGATCTAAGGAGGCAAGTCAAGTAGAGAAGCAAAGATACAATATGAAGAGAAGCGAAATCATGCCAAAAGGGTGCACATGATAACATTATGTGCCAGAGAGGAGTGCAGAAGAAGAGATGCCATCGAAGAGACATGACATTAGGAGTGAGGTATGAAGAGAGGAATATTGGATGTAATGGGAGTAGTGGATTGAAGAAGTGAGAGATACAGTCACATCAAAAGAATATGGGGTGCATAGTAGTAGCACCAACATAACATAAAATAACGATGAATCCCTCCAAGAAGTTTCAAAGACCTTCGTGATTATGAGAAGGCTTGCATGGATAGATATGGATCATTTTTCATCAAGGATAAAGAACCGAAGAAAGTGCAAAGGTGAGAGAAGTAGAAGAAGAGAGCTTAGAATAAAGGGAAGGATAATGTATGAGTGAAGTAGAAGCCTTAGTCAGTGAAACTTTGCATGAAATATCATCAACACCACCAACAACAAGTAGTAGTCAGTCGAGAAGACACGGTTTTAGATCGAGTATGGAGAACCAAGATTCCACCCTTAGGATTATTTCATTTCACGGGACATGGAGAGACGTTGGGGAACAACACTGGTTCACGTGTGAAGTTATATGGTCTATGAAACATGTTACTGATGAGGCATTGAATATTGTGTAGATAAAGACCAGATTCAGAGATAGAGCTCTAACATGGTACACGAAGTACAAGGCTATTGCACCAGTGGGACAAGAAAGGTCCCTTACATAAATAAAGAGAGACATCCTGAGAGAATTTCAAAAACCAAGGTTAGAATCACAATGTATCACCGAGATCAAGGAGATTTTAAAGAAATAAGCTAGAGAAAACATGTAGTATTATGACCAATGGTTCAAGATTCTGTTGGAAAGAATGAAATTTCAAATCCAATAGGTCTATCATAGAGAATGGTTTATTGTTGGACTCCTAACACACATTTGATTCCCACTCACCCAAAAAAAGATAACGACACAAGAAGAGGTAGTAGAAATTGAAATGCACTTAGAGTCTATGGCAGGAGGTGGCAAGATGTCGACAGGGCTTGTGTAGGTACAATCTCAACTCATGAACCTCACCATGAAAATACAAGATATAATGAAGGCTAAGTTGGTGTGTGAGAATTTCTAGTGTACCTTTTGCCACATAGAAGGTAACAATAGAAATGGGTGTTCTTCACTAGGAAGTTACATAGTGATAGGTGTGTTGAATCCATTTCCGACAAGACCACATATTGAGTGGTATGAGATATGTAGACAATGGGGTCATATACCTCCCCATTTTAAAACACTATAGAAGTATCAAAAAACCAAACACACTCCATTTTGTGAGTTTTTCAAATCCATGGGCCATGATGTGAACAACTACTAGTTTTTGCAGCTAATGAAGGAGCAGTACACTACATATGCTTACTGAGTCTAGGAAGAGAATAAGAATGGAGACCACAGAGGCATCGATAGAGGAGGCTACCAAGGAGGCCAAAGAGGAGGATATGGAAGAGGAAGAGGAAGAGGATATGGTGGAGGATGAGGAAGACCACCTACTTATTTTAGTTGTGGTGAGATATGGCACTTGTCTCGATTCTTTACCAAGCCACATGCACTCTGTGGATATTTCCACATTGCAGACCATGTCACAGAGGATTTACTAGAGTCATTGGCCAAATGAGAAGAAAATAAGGGGCACAACAACATGGTGATTGTTGAGTCGCGTGAAGATCAGAAGCCAAAAGAAGAAGCTGATGTACGAGTGGTAACCCGAGGAGGCATCCATACAGGAATCGACTTGGAATGAGGGGAAATTTCAGGGAAAAATATAGAAGGAAAGATTAAAAAAACAATCCAAGCACCTCCTAAGTTTGATGTCGCATAGAAAAAGTGGTTCTTGTGTGACACGTAGAGGGTGTTGGAAGAGGACAACACATGAGATGAATTGCAATGCATGGCACATATGGTGTTGGAAGAGGCCTGGATGCGTGAATAATTGCAATGTACAATGTAGAAGGAAATAGAAGAGGAACATGTGTGCGAAGAGTTGTGATGCACACATGAGAGGAAACATAGTGAAACACTTACCCTGAGGCTAAATCATAAAACTAAGTAAGTGAATTCTTGTGTTGTTGTCTTAAGGTGTTGGGTGATCCTATAGTTTCAAATAAATTAACCCACATGTTGACAAGATGTATGGAGGAAGGGGAGACTGATGTGGCTATGTATGTCGCGTCACTAGAATGAGATGTGTGTCATGTAAGCAAAAGGAAGTGCATAGGGAGATAATTCAAGATAATAGCTGGGCTAGGAAGATACGAGATGGACGGAGTAATTTTGGACCTGGGATTCTACATGAACATATTGTCAAAGAAATCATGGGAGTTCATGGGTAAACCAAAGTTGGTATGGTCCCCCATTCAACTCAGGATTGCAAACGAATACAAAATTTATCCCATTGGTAGGATGGAGCAAGTGGAAGTGAACATTAATGGGGCAAAAAACAAAATAGACTTTGAAGTGAACGAGATTATGGATGATCTAGACCCCTATTCAACTCTACTTGGTATTGACTGGGCATATGATAACAATTTTGTGCTAAATTTGAAGCAATGAAAAATGTCCTTTGATACAAAAACCTTGTGTGTTATTGCATCATTTAATCTAAGTGAGGGCGAAAAATACAATGAAATGTGAACAAAGAGGCACAAATCTCGATCATAGAGAATATACAAAAGATAACATGTCACAAGGAAAACTATGTGAATCCGACAGTTGATGGTGAACCGAGTTGAATAAGTGTTCATTCCTATGACAAATTCAGAGTATGAAATGGAAATATGGAAGAATAAGCTATATGAGTTATCGACTAGGAGATGCGCACGAATCAACCAAGAAGTGCATTGTATCATATCAAATTTGTGTGACCTACCAAGGTTTGATGGGATGGACCTGGTAGACACATTCCTAGCATAAATGGAGGAGTTCTCCTGAGAACCAAAGGATTATTTCCATTGAGTCAATAGTAAAAGTAACACCTATGTACTGGTGGATGACACATCACACAGATCTACAGGAATGTGCATAGGTGTTGGAGTGTATCAAAGTAAGGTTCCATCCAATGTCTGACTTTGAATTAATGAATTGGTACAAAGGTACCGAAAATCCTCAGGAATGTATTTTCTTCTGTGAGAGGTGTTGGACAACCGAGAATATTCTTAGCACACAATGGGTTTATAGGTTCATCCATACAATGTATAGGGTACCTAGAAGATGGTACATCCAGGAAGAAATGAGTAGTCAATTTCGTGCAACGTTCAAATTTGTGTTGGAGTTCCCTACGTAGAGGGAGTTTTTGTTAATAATCAAGGATTTCATCTTCCATCGTCAACCCAAAGACACTGCCTAGCATGTGGTTTGCGCATACCATAAGTTGATTAAAATAATGAAGCACTCAGTATACTGTTGGAAGGTTGACAATGACAATGTGTAGGAAGAGGACCCCCAAGGAATACATATCAATGAAACCACGGGTAAGCGTATGTTTCATGGAAAGGCCTCAAGTTTCACTACATTAGACTATATGCAACCATTAAAAAAAATAAACACAATATATGCATAGAAGAAGCACCTAATATGGCTATAATTGGTGATTACTGGAATCAAGAAACAATGCTACAAGTGGCAGACTTACTGAAATAATATGAAGACATGTTCCCAAGTATTTTTTGAAATGAAGGGGATTGCATGATCCCTCGAAGAGATGAAGATTCAATTGAAGATCGATGCTAATCCGATCAATAAGAGACCATATTGACTAAACATGAAATACAAGGGAACAGTGTGCAAAGAGTTGGATAAAACACTAGAGGTCGAGATCATTGTCCCATAAAGGATTTAGACCATATTATCCCCATGGTGGTGCAACCAAATAAGATATGTGATCTAATAATTTGTGTATACATGCACAAGTTAAATGCAACATGCGTACACAATCCCTTTCCAACACCATTTACAGATGAGGTATTGGAGAATGTGGGTGGGCATGAAGCTTACTCATTCATAGATCGCTTCTCAGGAAACCATTGGGTGCAGATCGCATAATAAAATAGAGCCAAGAAAATGTTTTTGATAGAGTGGGGATCATTTGCATACAAAGTAATGCCCTTTGGCTTGACAAATTCACCTGCGATGTTTTATAAATTGTGGTCACAACCTTTAAGGAATTTATGCATAAGTTTCTAGAGGTATAATTAGATGATTGGATGGTGTTCATCCTACTCAAGGAGCATATGTAGACACTACAATTGATGCATATAGATGTAAGCAGTTGCAAATCTCGTTGAACTTGAAAAAGTGCATCTTGTATACACCATTTGGAATGTTACTAGGACATATCGTATGCAAGGAAGGTTGCTAGTAGATCAAGCAAAGATTGCAGCAATAATGGACATGTTAGCTCCCACTTCTGTAAGAGAGATGTGCACTAATTTGGTACACATGATAGGTTACTATAGATGATTCATATAGAGGTGCCAATATGGCTACTCAGGACTAGTTGGGAACATTGTGAATTGATGGTCGGTTTGTTCAACATTTCATCCTCTAATGCAAATCGAGATGGATAGATCCACAACAACATTCTCCCATAGGACGGACCCACCAACTAAAGAAATGGTGACGAATGCAAGAAACCTTAGGCTAAGGTTTAGAGTGTCATGGGATATCAATCTTCGACGCACGTTTTGGCTAGTGAGGAGGACAAGTGGCTACTCCATCCTTCTTATTCATGCACCTCCATATCCCAACGTACCCTCGCACAAGTGCATTTTAATGGATTTCCTCTCTCTTCCAATACCACATGTGTCTTTTGTGTCCGAGTTAATGGATGTGGTACACCTGTGTACCCATCAGACGTCATCTTTCCCTGGGAATTCCTCATCCACTTCCGACAATAATGGATTTGTTTAGCCAGAGTCTTGTCCCATGCTTGGAGATATCTTTGGTGGTTGTGGGGGTATGTTGTGGTTCCTTCTTCATCTAGGGTGGTGACCCTTCACCCATTGTCAAGAAATTAAAGAGGATATTCCCATCAAGAATGACATTATGAATTGGGGTGGTGGATATCTGGTTGTAGCTTCAACTCCAGTGTTCCAGGTCGCATTTCCCTTTGATCGTTTGAGGACATAGCCTTTCTCATAAGCATCCCAGGAAGGTGTTCTAGCAAGCAACATGGACAACAAGCGTTCGAGCATAACACGATGGCGTTGAGATCTCCAGGGATAAGGAATATGAAACTCTGGTTAATTTAGTCAATTCACTACAATTCAACATGCAAAATGCCTCAGTTCAATGGAAAACAACAATGGACCTTCTAATTTCTCAGAGGCAGGGAATTCAACAACTATGGGATGAAATGGAAGCCATTCGTATCGAGGTAGCGGATCTTCGCTCCAGGCCTGTCTCTTCGGCGCATCCTTCTTTCAGTCAGTAAATTTCGGATGCAACTTCATATCCAACTCCTCCCAGGTAGATTCCAAACACCAATTCACCACCAGACTCTACAGAAGAAGCTCAAGATGGAACTCCATTAGACAAAGCTTAACTGGTATATTAGGCTCTACAGTAGTTGTAAGCCAATTTTAGGGCTCGTAGTTTGGACAAATTCATATAGGGACAAACTTCATCACGATTATGAAATTTACATGTCTATTTTGAATATGTAATGGCTCTCTATGTGGCTAGATCACGATTTTTTTTTAATACAAATTTTACCAATTTTATTTAAAAAAATATATCCTTCGAGACAACAAACCTCTTTAAATTCCTAAAATGTTAACTTCAATTTATATTCTAGTATTTCAATTAAATCCAAAGCTCCATCAAAATTCAATTTTATAAAGATAATTTAAGATGAGATTTAATGCAACAAAGATGTTGTGGTATCTCCTTGGCACATTTACAACAAACCTCTTTGAATTCCTTAAATTTTAACTTCAATTCATATTCTAGTATTTTAATTAAAACCTCTATCTATCAACAAGTCTTAAAATTGATAGTTTTTATTTTTTATTTTGCAAATGATCTCTTTAACTAAATACTTAAACAATATAAATACTTAAATAGATTCACATTCTTTTATATTTTAATTATTTTTTTTATAAAACAATATGTGTTTCCTCTTAAGAAGTCACAAGTTCAAATTAAGAAGGGTAGGGTAGGGTAGGGTATGTATACCTCTATAAACTTTAGTAGTCAAATGGTTGTCACTAATTTTCTTTATGACTTAATCATAATCTTAAAATTAAAATTAAATTATTATTATTAAAAAAATTAAAATCATAATACAATGATTCTAATTTCCAAACTTCCCATATATAAGTGTTAAATTATTAGAGAGTGAGCTATGAACTTATACATTTAAAGTGTTTAGGTTTTTATTTATTTTTAAAAATTATTTTCGATTCAACAATTATTTTCAACCATTTTTTGCTTCAATGCAGAGGTGAGACTTATAAATGAAAAGTCTAAGAGATGGGGAGTTTTTTTTGGTGTTGTTTAATCCTTATTTATTTATTTATTTATTTTATATCGGAATTAAGTAACATAAATCTACAAGAAATCACAATTTTCTGTTATTAAAATTACATTTTTAAATGTTGAAATGGATTCATCCTACTAATAAACCCTGGACCACTTGAATTATATATAATTAACCACTCAAATTTGCAGATTCAACAATTTATGACAACAAGATTTCAAATTTGTAGATTCAACAATTTTTGGCAACAAGATTTCAAATTTGCAGATTCAACAATTTCTGGCAACAATATTTCAATCAAAATTTCCGGCAACAGTATTTCAATCAAAAATCCAAAACTTATAACAATTAAACAATGGTTAAGCTTAAATTACTCTAATATAGATCTGGATCTAGTTCTTATCCTTATGTAAATCATCAACATATTGGCTCATAGTCGACAAAGATTCTTTTCCATAACAATAAATAGAGAGATTTATTCTGTAATACAACCAACAATGGCAAATTCCAAACATTTGTCTGTCAACGTTTGTTTAAGAAGAATCAATGAATGATGTATAAATAGGAGATATATTGTTGTTATAATTACAAATAATTAGAAATGAAAGAAATAGTCTGTTACCAATAGCAATACTAAGGTGAGAACGCATGCCATTTTTTATGACTGTACAAAAGATTTAGCTGTGTTGATTGTAATCAAATGCCCCGGTGGATCTAGTCACGGGAATTATAAATACCCACAACTGTACAAAGGGAAAGAAGAAGAAGAATTGTACAAAACTAAAAAGGAGAAGTAGGGAAATGTTAGGGTTCAGTTCAAATCCTATTGAATCCATTCGGAGAAGATTTCTGCCTAAATTATAAGAAGAGAAGCCTCCGAGAAGCAGGGTGCTCAGAGGAAAAGATACTTGCAGTTGATCACTCATTGAACATGTGATCTACATAAGAAGGCGACCTTTTGAAAGTCCTTCTGTGAATTGAGAGCATAGAGGCCCCTTTCCATCTCATAAGGGATCTTATTATATTTAATAATCATGACCTTAGTATTATCAATATTAACAGTCATACCCATATTAGAGAAAAAATCCTTGAGGATTCTTAGTTGGTTTTCAAGATCACGGGGACTCCTTTCCATAAGAACGATATCATCGACATAAAGAAGAAGATTGATGACTGTACCAGTGAGATTAGGGCCAACATAACCCGCTTTTTCCAAGCAATCTTCTAACTTGTCAATGTATATGCCAAAAAGGGTAGGGGACAAGGGACAACCTTGTTTGACTCTGATATTGCAGTTAATCTTTTTTGACTAGCCCTCAGTGTTTTTAGACTTAGCAATAATGTTCTCATACATCCTTATTACAACAACCCTCAACTCGAGAGGCACTTTTATCTCTTCCAACCTATTCCAAAGGTTTTTCCTAGGAGCCATGTCAAAATCTTTTCTAAAGTCAAGAAAACAACAAAAAATATTGGTTTTAGTATGCGGAACTCCTCCGCAATGATCCTAAAGGTAACAATATGGTCCACAGTTGAATGATATCTCTTAAACCAGGCCTGGCCTTTAGCTTTTTTACTGTGACTTTCTAGCCAAAGGCTAATCTTATTTTCCAAAATAATTCCATAAAGCTTAGCTAAAATCGGGCTAATCATAATGGTCCTATAATTAGAGGGAATGTTTCTATCCCCATTTTTAAAAATAGGAACAATGAGGCTTTGCGTCCAGGTTTTAGGGAAGCCCTGCTTGAATGCTAAATTGAAGAGCTTGTATATGTGAGGGATAAGGATAGGCCAATAATTGAGGCTCCCCCATAGGTAAGTCCGGTGATAGGGTTCTATCCTAACCTCCCTACTTTAGGCTACCTAGAAGTTAGTCAATTAATGTATGTAGCCATCTTCTTCCAATGAGGCCCATTAGATAGTAGTGGCATTTATTTAATATAAAATGGTCCTCTTTATGAAATAAGGTCCATTAGGTAGTTGGTACTTATTAATGATGGGGCCATGACAATACCATTGTGGGAGAACTGTCTCAAAAGGTTCCTTATATTGTGTTGATCACGAGGGTACACCTTTTTACTAACCCTTTTTTTGGACCCACCATACAATTGTTTGTGATTCATCTCAAAAGAATCTTCTCCAACTCTTGGTCATATTTAGATAATTCATAGATAGCACTTGAATAGGCTCTTAAGTAGCCCCATGTCCCATACTCACAGTATGTAAACCAATGAGGAACTACACACTAATTACTAGAAGCTTTCAAACTCACTTGTTCAACTTTAGGAAATGATTAATCATTAGAGTGTTGAAATATCCTCATAGGTTTCCCAACATATGTCCCACCAACTTGATAACTAGAAGGAAGAAATCAAAGATGGATAGGATAGCTATTGGCCTCCAAAAAGGACAAGGGGATAAAAACACACACTGATCCACCCATAGGGGAATATTTAGCAATTGAAAAGATGCACCCTAATACATTCTTTCAGGGATACCATAGTCATCATACACTCTTTCACGATCATAATTCATGGCACCACTTTCCAGAAGTGGACATAAAAAAATTTGATGGTTCTGATCCATCAAGTTGGGTTACCCAAATGGAACACTATATCTCTCTCCATGGCATTATGACCTACACAAACTCAAAGAGGGGGTCTTATATTTGGATTTAAAGCATTTGCAATGGTATAAGAAATATTTTAGAGGCTAGATTTCTTGGACAGAGTTTGTGAAGGTCATTTATGCTCATTTTGAATGTGAGCTCACTATCTAAGACAACTAACAAAATTATGCCAAATGGGCACAATTATTGTATTTATTGCATCCTTTGAGAAATTGGCAATAAAAATAATGTCAATTGGATGTATCCCTACAACACCACTCAGAAGGCATCCTAGTTGAAGACACCCTTGAACTAGCATTGGATGAAACAACCCTTCACCATATTTCACCATATTTCATCATATTTGTCTCTTGTATCTAGTTCTATACATTTATAATCTATATATACCTTGTTTTTGGTTTCAAGTCTAAGGGATAAGAAACACTACAAGTGGCATACAATCTCTTTCCTGAGCCAACACGCCTTTGGATTTTAGCAGATATTTTGTTAGGCTAGAGATATGTTCCAATGTATATAAATAACATAGAGATATATCATTTAGTGGGTAAACATGTGATTGGGGAAGAATACACACACAATATACAAGTCTTGTCACCTAGTTGGACACCCTTGTAACCTATGTTGCTACCGCTTTGAGTAATACCACATTAGACAACACCTATATAGGGAATTGTTTTCCACATACCCTAAGGTATATCAAAAGTCCTTTAGGTACACTTGAAATCATCCTTACATAAACTTGCGGTCATTTTGATGCTATAGTACATTAAGAACAACACTTGGGGAGATCACTCTCATGTACCAAGGAATGAGGTAGTATAGTTGTTACAACAAATTTTGCCTCACTCCATGCATCTTGCTTGGATGGCCCTCCATTTCCCTCTGCAGACTAGTTGAGGGTACAATCTATCCTACTTAGTTAGTGTCACACAAGATTCGATGGAGTATTATTATTGGAAACCCTTTGGTATATTAGATATGTATAGCACTTGGCATTCCTTTGTTCTTAGGACATCGAAAACCACAGTCTCTGAAGCCTGCCAACAAAATTCCTACATCTTTGCATCTAGAAGGAATTTGAGAAATTTGTTAGTATAGTAATACTCAACTGAAAGTAATACTCCCACCAACATTTGAAAAAAATGGGCCATGACAGTACCATTGTGGGAGAACTATCTCAAAACATTCCTTATATTGCGTTGATCACGGGGGTACACCTTTTTACTAACCCTTTTTTTTACCTGCCATACAATTGTTTGTGATTCATCTCAAAAGAATCTCCTCCAACTCTTGGTCATATTTAGACAAGTCATAGATAGGACTTGAATAGGCTCTTAAGTAGCCCCATGTTCGATACTCACAATATGGAAACCAATGAGGAAATACACACTAATTACTATAAGATTTCAAACTCACTTGTTCAACTTTAGGAAACGATTAATCATTTGTTCGAAAACACAGGCATTCCAACAGAGGACGAACACCTTCAGTAACCACTCACATAATCATATCAAATATCAACACATTGATGTTTTCACGTGGTAAAACCCCTATGGGGAAACATCCACGGCCCCAGCCAACACGACCACTTGGAGTAGTTTATTAATGCAAAGAAAAATATTACAGAGAGATTTTATAAGAGAGTTTCTCACAATCGATCATCAAAAAATGACCCTCCATTCTCTTTAAATAGAGATCATGGACCAATCGGGTGTTAAGCCATGGATCAATGGCCGTTAAGATCGAGGAGAGTATGAACCATCGAATCACTCTATGTTGGGAACATATCGTGACCGTCGGATTTCCTAACTACAAATGCATACTAATGCATACTAAAGA